>CBVK0103155749.1:0-20584 GCA_900067695.1 Picea abies
GCCCCGTTTGGGTAAGTTAGTACATCAACTTCCCAGGGTCGTAACTTTTGTATACGATATCCGTTTTAGGCGTCTGATAGCCCATTGGAAAGGTATCTTTGAGGAGATTCATTTTTGGGGCTCAATCATAACTTTGGATATCAATTAGGAACTTGATCTAGAAAAACCTTCATTTAGACCCTTAAAATGGCCCTGGAAGTTAAAACTACTAAAAATAGTAAATTGCCAAAATTGTCAAAAAATTGTTTTGAGCCAGTTGGAAAAGGTGGGTGGCCACCGATATCCATATGGATCAATTTAAGTGGGTATTTCACAAAGTAATACTAAATTACAAAAAAGGTAAAAGGGATTGAATAGAGTAGGTTGGTAATGGACAAGACATGGTTGTCGCTATGGCAGGTGCAAGTTTTGATAACAATAAAAATCGAGCGAGAACATTACGGTAACAATAGTCAAGAAAGGTACATGAATAAATATATCATTTAAAGGAGAGACAACATGTTTGGCATAACCAATATCTGTAGTTACATATAAATGTATTAAATAATATAAATGTAGGAGACAAGCACATGGGACAGATTTGATCTACAGTATGAAGATGGCACGTATGAATATTCAAAGGAAAACGAGGACAAAATCAACTACTATGTACATAAATTATTATCACCCAGGAATATTGTCCAATTCCATACAACTTACAAAGTACAGAAGCATTACAACACCAAGGAGAACTCGTGCATACAATAAAACTTACAATGTGCAGTATTTACACGACCATAATTGAAATGAAACACAAATCTATCACTAAAGAAATAGTCGTCACATATGTATATGCATACATAATAGTTTCCTTTCATCTATCATATTACAATGATAAACTGAAAATTATGATGAAAAATCTAATAAATCACCCTAACAAGATATAAAACCATAACCATACAAGCATAAATATAAATTTTAATACAAATAACATCTTAAATAGGAATATTGTAACCAATGTTGGCTTGTTTATGTGTTTGGCGGTTGGTGATCCTCCTCACTCCTTCTTTCTAATCACAAATACCTTACCGGTACCTCCCAGCCAACGCTAGGGGTACACGTCTTCCCTTGAGCCCCTTGAGTCGCAAAGGGGCCACACACACAAACTAGAGAAAAGCTAGTTCCCAGATCGGCTTGCAAGGTTGAGATACCACTCTCTATTGGAGTTGGATATCCCAACTCCCACAAGAAAATTCAGTCAATAAAAGTTTGATATCATAACCTTACGCATACCAGTTGTGATCCATTCCCCTTCTCTTCAATTTCTTTTATAGATTTCTCTCAGTGTCCCTTTTTCCAAAATGCATGTTAAATTATTTTTATTAAATTTTTATTAGGAAATATTATACACCATCCACTTGTCAGCCAATCCCTTAGTTCCACAATAAATTCATTTAATTAATTAAATTAAATTGTCAATTTCCCCCACCCACCTAAAAGTTTAATGACTGACACATTTCTTAAAGCTTAGTTGAGTTCTAATTAGGAAAGTTCTCTAGACTAGATTCCCTTATATGTTCCACATTCCTTTTGCATTTAATTTCCCCCTTTTTGTCTAAGTTCCAAATTACCATGTCTTTGCACATATTAGTAATTAATTTTTAGATAATTTATTTCTCCTTTAAATTCTAAATTTGATTTTTCCTCATCCCCCTCCTTATTAATTTCTTAATTAATTTTTTGTCCTCATATTCTAAGTTATAACTAGGCTTTAATTTCAACTAGGCTTAGCTATTTTTAAGGGAAAAAATTATAATTAACAAATTTTAATCAAAGATAATTATTTTAAGGCTGACCATGTCAAGGTAAGATATTGATTTCTAGGCACCTAGGTTCATTGACTCACATGTGTTTAAATATCATGATGTGCTCTTCAAGACACACTACATGCTCCAAGGTGCCACTCTCCTTTATTCATGTTTCATTTATGTGACGTGTCGTTCAAGATGCATTACGTGCTCAAGGGTGCCACTCACCTTTTGACTGATTTTGGTAGACATCCAACCCTTCGAGTCAATACTCCCTCAGGCGACCTTGTGGGATACTAAGGACCTCTAAGGAATAAGGACCATTCATTATTTCCTACCCCTTAGAATCTTCGTGAGCGATTGTCTTAGTCTTCCCTCACAACATTGTGGATCTCTCGAGCTAGGTAATTGTTAACCGATAGTTCGTGCCACAATGAGAGTGCTAGTAGGATGTGGCAGGATTTTTTCCACACCTCTCCCTCAATATATTTGGTTGTCATGCATGACCCCTTTATTCCAAATGTGACTTTGATTAGTAAGAAATTGTGAGCCTGCATCCATCAAAGAAACATGCCAGTGATCTATAAACAAAATCATAATATACCCAGTCATATGTCACATATGCAATAACAAAAATACTCAAACCATATACAGTCCACTCCCTGACTTGTACCGGAGTCCAAGGAGGTCCATCGATGCCATCGGCATCCCCATTCTGCAAGTCTCATTCACACTTAGGAGAAATCCATAAATTGCACTTGTCAATACATATATAATCAAATAACATATCATCATATCAAACACCATCATCATAATTTCATAAGAAAAACAGACAATCATATAATGAACCGGATCACTTGCATGCAAGTGTCCTCAAAGAATAAGTCAAATCGTGGGTGCGCAAGAGTGGGATGTTACATTTATACTAATTCTATCTTCTAAAGAAAGTTCTAGAGGAATATCTCTCTAGAAGGGGAAGCTTCTATTAGGTATTCTTACATTGACTTATTCTCCTTTATTTATTAGGGCTTACTAACTAATTTCAGCGTTTATTACAAATAAAACATTTAATACTAACTAATGAACAACCGAGATGGGTTAGGATCAGATCCTAACATGATCCATTTTTATTATGTGTAATCTACTTAATGAATAGAAGGGTACTAAAACCCTGTCATTTTTGTTCACACATTTATGTTTTTTTCTCTATCTTTGACTTTATAAAAAACCACTCTCATACTACTTTAGATCAAAGACTTGTAAATTTTTTAACTTCATAATTATAAATAAAAAATAAGAATCGAACTTCATGCAATAAAATATCCAACAAAACTACAAATCTTACTATATACACACAAAGTGAGCACTGTTATAGAGGAATTCACCAACATAAAAGAAGAGGAAGCTCGAGTCGCATAAAATATGAAAACAGATGGCTAATACTACACTTTCAATTGCATGCTCGGAAATATTTCAAAGATAACCCACCAAGTGGTATCAGAGTGCCACTTTCCTAAAAAGAGTACTATTGAATGTGAGGAATTTATCTATAAAATGTAGAATCTAATGTTATTTTATTTCGATAGAGCTATTTCATCATATCTTACTATTTTTTTTATATGAATACAAATGGAATTTTCAAAAAAAATTCAAATTAAATATTAATGCCCAACTATTTTGAGATGTTTCCACATTGAGTAGACGACTAGCATACAACACCAATCTATACTGAAATCATGTATCCAAGATATCATAAATTAGAATAAAACATAAATGAAAAATTATATATTTCCTTAAACCATCACTGACCATTGCAACAATGGTATAAGAAAATTATTGTATATATTTCATTAAACCATCACTGAGCATTGCAACAATGGGATAAGAAATATATTGAGTATTTTATTCTGATGGGGATCAAACAACATATTTGCAGATCACAATAGCATATTCAGTTTTAATAATGAACATGCATTGTGTAATGGAAGAAAAGGTTAAAATAGTTGAAAAAGTTTGAAGAAAGAAAGAAGCAACAAAAGGAGAAGGAACAAGGTTAAATTGACAAGTTTATTTTATTTACTTTTTATTTCAATAATATCCACTACTAACATAGATAAAAAAAATCCTTCATTTTTTTTAACAGTAGTTCAAAGACAAGTTGGCTTTTTATTTCAAGAATATCAATAATTTCCAATATTAATTTTACTAAAATTAATATTAACAAAACTGGAAACTAACAAGACCAAAATTTGACTAAAAATACCATTCACCAAACTGAAATTTCACCATAAATAATATGGATCAAACTGAAAATGTATTGGCACATAAAGGTTAGACATGATGTTAGTATAACCAGCAAGAGTAAACCTCACTTACTAGTGTCCAATAATAACCATTGTCAATTACCAATCTATTTTAATATCACAATCCACATTCAAATAGTTATTGGCAGATCAAGATTATACATGATGTTAGTATAACCAAAACGAGTAAACCTCACTTACTAGTGTCCAATAATAGACATTGTCAGTTACCAACGTATTTTAATATCACAATCCACAATCAAATATTTATTGGTGTATATAATTATTGCAATTTGATAATGTAGCATTCTGAAACTAATGGTTAGAAATAGAAGATAAATTCACATATGAAAATATTGGTTATAAATAAAAGATAAATTCTCATATCTATTTGGGTAGCTTTCCTTCATCATGAACTCTCTTCAGATTCACCCATTTTTTCTGTAAACCATTTTTTTGCGTACCTTCCTGATCCTCGAGAAAGAGAATGAAGGTACCTGATTTTATCAAGGAGTGGGAAGGTACCTACTTTTATCTTTAATTTATTTGGATAATAAATGTTTGTCACTAGAATTATAAATCAATCCAATAACTAAATCATAAAACTTTTATTTACAACAACATTTTACATACTCATAATAGAAACATGAGGATATAGAACATTTTGTATTAATGTTTTTTTTTAGATTTATGTACACATGAATTCTTTCTATCACTGTAGTCTAAACATTCTACCCTTTTACTCTGTTCTCGATATATTTTCAGTTTAATTTTCTCTTAATCCAGTGAGAAATTGTTTGATCTTCAAATTTGAGCAGTTAAGTCTATATATTCCCTCCCACCTTCACTCCCCTCAAACTCATATTGAGAACAATTATTAAAATAATATATACATAGGTTGAAAGGAAAAGTACATTGAATAATTCTCAGTGGGGTCAACAATAGAGGTTCAAACCTAATATGGTGGAAAGATTTCAATTTCCAAGAAGCAATCTTGGAAAATCTTTGTTGGTGCAACTGGCTACATGAGAGAAAAGATAAATTAATGAGATGGTTAAGGCATTCTCATTGGACATGAATGGACTGAGTACCATGGAAGTAACCATCAAATAGGTTTTAGCCTTGCATCTGAAGAAACATTACATGAAAGAGTGTCAAATATTTGCAACACATAGGGAAGAAACCATTTTTTTGCATACTTCATGCTCCTTGAGAAAGAGAATGAAGGTATCTACTTTTATTTTTAATTTATTTGGATAATAAATGTTTGTAACTAGAATTTGAAATCAATTCAATAACCAAATCATGCTCCTTGAGAAAGAGCATGAAGGTACCTTCTTTCAGCAAGGAGCAAGAAGTTACCTACTTTTATCTTTAATTTATTTGGATAATAAATGTTTGTAACTAGAATTTGAAATCAATCCAATAACCAAATCATAGAAATTTGATTTACAACAACATTTTACATACTCGTAATAGAAACATGAGGATATAGAACATTTTGTATTAAGACTTTTTTTTTAGATTTATGTAGTCTAAACATTCTACTTTTTTACTCTTTTTTCTGTTTAATTTTCTTCAAATCTAATGAGAAATTGTTGGAGCCGTGAATTTGATTTGAGCAGCTAAGTCTATATATTCCCTCCCACCTTCACTCCCCTCAAAATAATATTTAAAACAATTAGCAAAAGCATATATACACAGATTGAAAGAAAAAATACATTGAATAATTCAATGGTGTCAACAAAATTATTTACTATGTTGGAAACCTAAATCTCAGAGTAGAGGAAGTCTCTTGTCCCACAGAAAAAGGGTCTCATATGCTGACATGGATTATACCTAAAGGACTACTGCAATTATGATAAGGATAAAGGATGTCAACTCTTACTGTGTTATTACAAATAATTTACATCAAATATTTTTAACAATTATAGAGAGCAAATAAAAATGCAAGTTTCAAACTTCATGCCATAAAATAGGAAACAACAATGCAAACCTTATTCTTCACCAACAAAGAAGAAGAGGGTAAAATAGATGACAATAGAGCAAGATAGAAAAAATAAAATAAAATAAAAAATCTTCGTTTTCTTTTACAGTCGTTAAGTGTGGACCACTGAAACTTAGGGGCGAGATAAGTTTTAGGATATTTCTCAGCCATTAAGTGTAGACCACTGGAACTTGGGGGCTAAATAAGTTTTAGGATATTGCTCAGTCTGATAATTTTTTATTTCCAATCTTAAATTTACTAAAAATCATATTAACAAAATTGAAAATTAACTAAAAATACTATTTTCTAAACTGAAAGTTTAATAAAAATAATATTAATCAAACTCATTAACATAAAGGTCATCAAGGTGGATGTTAGTATAATCAATTATAGTAAACCTTGTCACTAGACGCATTTTTTTTTTTCAACAATGTTTTTTAAACACATAAAAATCATATATCGGTAGGGACATACATAAGGGGGTTGACTTCCTAGAAGGAGAGGGATGTTATGATCATGCTCAACCCTAAAGGGAGGTAAGTTTTTTGGAACCTCAAAGACCTTGGGGTACTTTTCCAATATTAGTTGCAAGTTAGTAGGAACTTCAAGAGAGGCATGATCAATGACCTAGATGGCATGGAATTGAGAAATCACATCATGGTGGAATTTCTTCAACAATTTTTCCATCTTGTGAGAGTTGATGATTTTAGGGGAGCCAACTTAGAGGCCTCATAGGGTATAGGTGTGAGCCTCTTGGGTGAAGCTCATATATAAATCTTGATAATCCATTGTAATCAGTCCTAGGGTGTGAAGCCATTCCACACCAAATACAATATCACAACCACCCATGGAAATAGGTAAAATGTACGTTTTCATATGATAATCACCCATTTAGAATTTGACATTCTCACAATGCCCCCCACACTTCATCGTACCACCATTATCGATGAGGATTTGAAAATTGGAAACTGGGTAGAAAAAGCAATGGATCTCATCAATGAGCCTGTGATGAATAAATTTAGGGGTGCTATCACTATCAATAAACACCATTATTTGCCTATGTTTGATGTAGCCCTTGATATTCAATGTCTATGGGGCTGAAGTACCCGAGAGGGCATGAAGAGATCTGACGGGCTCCTCTGGTTCCAAAATTGTTGCAATGGAGTCTTATGGGTAGACATTTGGTTGTGCATCCTCTTGTTCAGGAACCTCATATTATAGTATGGCTTCATAGGAAGTGGAAGTTGATGCATCAATATTGAAGAAATTTTGTTCCCAAAATTTATGTCCTAGTGAATACTTTTCATCACAATAATAACAAATTCCTTGCTTGTGACGTTCCACCATTTCCTCTTGAGAGATATTTTGGACCTTAAAGGTTTGTGTCGGAGCTGGGTTATCCCCTGGGAAATGAAGGTTGGTGACTGAAGCTCTCATGGATGGGGCCTGAAGAATGGTCTTTGATTCTAGTGCTAATTGGTAGTCCTACAACTAGGTAGTAGGATGATGCATTCTCACATGAGTCAATATGGAATCCTTTAATCCACTAAGAAAGTATTCAAGATAAAATTCATCAGATGAGCCCTTAGTTTTGATAGGGAATTGTTTGAATGTCATGATGAAGTCTGATACTGATCCAGTTTAGCATAGCTTAGTGAACCTTCCCAAAAAATGAGATTCCCTATCAAAATGGGCAAAAACTTCTTTGGTGAACATGTTCCAAGTGAGTAGTCCTAGATAACATTTCTTATGCCACTACCACTAGTTCCAATGTTATTGATCCAAGTAGAGAACCCATACATGGATTTTGGTCTCATCATCCCGAATATCATGGAGGTAGAAGTACTGTTCCATTTTAGAAACCCACCCTGTTGGTTTGGATCCATCAAATTTATGCATGTCAACTTTGAGCACCTTGTTCCAAGAGTGTGGAGAACCCCAAGGGGAGTGGGATGACCAATTATTCTCATAATGGGAAGACTACGTGTCTGTGTGATTGTGCTCAACATTTTTACCCTAAATGATTTGTGCCATCTCCTTGAGTTTATTTTATAAGGATGCTTGTATGCTTGGATGTTTGTGTGTATAGACACAAGTTTCTATTCTAGGTATGAAACCTTAGACTCCAAGTCTTCTTGATTTTGAGAGTGGGTAGTAGGCATGGAAGAGACTTAAGTAGAATATAGGGTTTCATAACGAAAATCCACACCACTAAAAATGATAGGTACTGGGGTGATCAGGACAAAGAGAGGAATCCAATGGGATAGGTCTCAAATAAGGGTGTCCTGGAACAGTTTGGGTCAACGATAAAAATAAAACTTAAAAATGAAGGGTAACACTATGATCAAAATGAAGAGAGGCACCCAATGGAATAAGTCTCAAATACGGGTGTGGTTGGGCCCTAGACTTTTTTTTACTCTTGTTGAGTTATACTCCAAGCTACATACTTTTGCAACTTCAAAATTACCAAATTATCAATAATAAAAACAGTCGGAAGGGAGTGTTTTTGGGGAGAAATTTTTTGGGCATGAGGTTAAGTTACACTACATTAAATCTATTGTTTCTATCTGAAGGGTTAGGTTTTGCAGGGTATCTATATTCAAGGGTTTTTTGTGTGCTATAATGCTCTCATATACGTGCAGGGTCGAACAATAATACTCGACTCAATATCTCAGGGAACCAACTAAAGAGGCTAGACTATGCCCTTATCTATACTGCCTGATTACCCAGGTACTAGAGAGTATCTTCCCGAGTGTTATTCTCGGTGACACTATAAAAGACAGGCAACCAATTGATTTATCTTTGGAGGGCTTAAGGATATCTAGGTCGATCCATATACATGTGGTGTATGATGCACTACCACTCAAATGGGTACCAAAAAAGGTCACAAGGGTGGCCGACGATGTGTTCTTAAAAAACACTTGTAGTTCTTGAGTGTATGTCTCACAAACCCTTGGTTTATGCACAAAACAACATATATCTATAGCTTAAAGACAATGGAATACGTCTCTACCTTGAAAAAAAAATTACCCCACCACATCTGTCCATGAAAGAGCTCTAATATCACTGGAAGTATTATAGATGTAATACAATAGAAAAAATAGAACTATTTAGCAAACAATAATGGAACAACAAGCATATGGCGAGAACAATACTAGAATAATACCAGAAAGAGAACATTTATTAAAGATGGGAATATTCACTTTCCTCTTCGAAGGGGGAACCTTGAGTTGAGTAGACATCTATTACAATCATCTTCAAGACAAATTATCCAATACCTCCTACTCCTTTTTATACTAATTCTATCTTCTAGCGAAATTTCTAGAGGAATATCTCTCTAGAAGGGGAAGCTTCTATTAGGTATTCTTACATTGACTTATTCTACTTTATTTAATAGGACTTATTAACTAATGTCGGCCTTAATTAAATAACAAACATATCATACTAACTAATGTACTATGAAGATGGGTTAGGACTGGATCCTAATAGGATCCATTTGAATTCTGTGTAGTCTATTTAATGAATAGAAGGGTACTAAAACCCAATGATTTTTTTTCCCACATTTCTATTTTTTTCTCTGTCTCTAATTTTATCAAAAACAACTCTCGTATTACTTTATCTCAAAGAAATAAAATAAAATAACAACTTCATACTCATAGAAATAAAATAAGAATCAAACTTCGTGCAATAAAATAGCCAACAACACTGCAATTCTTACTCTATACACACAAAGTGAGCATTGTTATAGAGGAATTCACCAACATAAAAGAAGAGGAAGCTTGAGTCACATAAAATACCAAAACAGATGGCTAATACTACACTTTCAATTGCATGCTTGGAAATATCTCCAAGATAACCCACCAAGTGGTATCAGAGTGGCATTTTCCTAAAAGCAGTAGTATTGAATGTGAATGACATTTATCTAAAAAAAACGTAGTATCGAATGTTAGTTTATTCGGATAAAAATATTTCATCATATCTTAATGTGTTTTCATATAACTACAAATGGAATTTTCAATCTCAAGCTTATAGAGGAAGTCACACAGTAAGAAATAAAAGAGGTGGTGGACCAAATGCACCCGAATAAAGCCCCTAGACTGGATGGATTTACAGCCAGATTCTTCCAGCATTGCTAGGAAATAATCAAATCGGACCTAACCAAAATGATAAGGAAATCACAAGTGAGCAACAAGCTAGGAGGAAGTACAAATTCAGCCTTCTTAGCACTCATCCCAAAAGAGAAAGGAGCGCTCAACTTTAGCCGATTCAGACCGATCTCCCTCTGTAACACAGGCTACAAAATCCTTACCAAGGTCATCACAAACAGATTGAAAAACGTCCTCCCTCTCATAGTTTCAGAGAACCAGGGAGGATTCATCAAAGGTAGGCAAATAACAGATAACATAGTTCTGGTGCAAGAAGCTCTTCACTCAAGCCTACGTAGGAAAGATAAAGGTATGATTATTAAACTAGATCTTGCAAATGCTTTTGACAGAGTTAATCATAACTTCCTATTTGAGGTAATGAAGAAATTCGGATTTGACCAATCCTTTGTGAATTGGATAAGAGCCTACATAGGGTTTCCATGGATAGCCCCCATGGTAAATGGAAGAGTAATGAACTTCTTCAAAGAGTTCAGGGGCTTAAGGCTGGGTTGTCCTCTGTCGCCCCTGCTCTACGCAATTCAAGCCTCAGTCCTAAGTTATCAGCTGGAAAACTCCAGAATCCGAAGCAACCTCCAAGGACTAAAAATAACCCAAGGGGTGAAGGAAATCAACCACACGCAATTTGCGGATGACACCTTGCTGCTAGGAGGGGCAAGTCTATTAGTTGCAAAAAGATTCAAAGAGGAGCTGGATGCTTATGCGGCAGTGTCAAGAAGCGAGATAAGTCAAGCAAAAAGTAAAATTTATGGTTGGAATATCACACCCAAAGAGATGCTGGGAATTTCCAGAGTTTTGGGGATGGAAGGGCACATCAAATGGGAGACCTTCAACTACCTGGGAATCCCTATCTCCAAGACGACTCCAAGGGCCTCACACTGGAATCATTTACTAGATAAACTAAAGAAGAGAATTTCCTCGTGGGGGGCGAATTGGCTAAGCCTAGCAGGGATGATAGTCCTGATCAAATCTGTCCTGGCAAGTGTACCCATTTACCAGAACTCTTTGCTTCTAGCTCCAAGTACCACAATTCAACAAATGGAAGCAATGCAGAGAAGCTTCCTGTGGGAGGGAGGGAAGCAGACAGGCAGGAGACTCCACCTTATAAACTGGGATAAAATCTCAAAACCCCTCTTGGAAGGAGGCCTCAATTTCAAAAACACCAAAATGGAGAATCTGGCTCTAGGGGAAAAATTTCTATGGCACATAGTCAGTGGGGACACCGCGTGGAGCAAGGAAGCCCTATGGAAGAAATATTTCAGAGGCGCAAGGAAGAGGTGCATTGAAAACCCCTGTAGAGAGACCAAGGGGTCCCCAATCTATAATCTTTGCAAAAAGGCCATGGACCTATTCACTCCCCACCTTACCTGGGTGCCGGGAAACGGGAAAAAAATTAAAATCTGGCAATACTCCATTCTAAGTGATCCCCCGCTGGAATTGAGCCAAGACCTACAACGACTAAAAGGTTGGATGGACGGGAAAAATCTAAAGATGCTCTTTGATATCTCTACATGGGGGACTGATAGACACAAAGCGTGGCAAGGTTGGGCAGTGAGCAACCTGCGCCTAGACATAGAAATTGAGTGGTGCTCCCTAAAACTCAGCCTGCAGGGGAAAGCCCCCATAAAAAAAAAAGGAAAAGATGAGAGGGGATGGGGAAAGAATGCTAAACCCTACTCCACCTCGCTGGGATACAACACCTTCTGAAACATTCCCCATGTCCCACCCAACCCGTCCCTTTGGAAACCCATCTGGAACACAAAAACCATCCCCAAAATAGACCTGTTCCTCTGGTCTCTAAGCCACAACAGCATCCAAACAGGGGAAAACCTCCAAAAGAAGGGTTGGGAGGGCCCCTTAAGGTACCCCCTGTGTCAACAAGCTGAGGAAACCTCAGATCATCTCCTTCTTAACTGTAGCTATTCAAAAGAAGCTTGGAAGTTGGCAGTTGGGCTGCAAAAGAATCTTCCTCTTCCCTAAGATATTAATTCCCTCCTCCAAAGATGGACAACCCTTTATCCGTTCCAAATGAAGAAGCAAAGCTCTGCCTCAAGGCTCTGGCAAGCCATCCCAAGGTTTATTCTTTGGGGGTTGTGGTTGGAAAGAAACAACAGAATTTTTAGAGATAAGAAAAGGAGGGCCTCTCTAGTGAGTGCAAAAATTAGATCTCTATTTGTCGAATGGGCTAGCTCTCACCAAAAACCCAATCATAGCAGGGAGATGGAAGAACAAGAAGACCTTTGGTTGGACCAATTCCAAATTCAACTGCAAACCGGGAACACAGCCAAAACCACAACCCAAGAGCACTGGGAAATAAGGACATGAAGAAGCGAATTCGATAGTTGGAAAAGAGAAAGGAAAACCCACATCCTATCCTTTGATGGAGCCTCAAAGGGCAACCCAGGTCAAGCAGGAGGAGGAATAATTGTGAAGCTAAATGCAGAGGTCATGGTGCGATACGCTATTGTCTTAGGCATCGACATCAACAACCATGCAGAAGCAATGACACTTTGGCAAGGCCTGTGCCAAGCCAGAAGTAATGGAATCCAGAATTTGATTATCATAGGAGACTCCCGCATGTTAATTAGTGCTATAGCCCGTTCCACAAAAAATCAAGGTGCAAAACTCAATAACTTGTTGGCTAGAATTCGCCTACTCCTTCAAGGTCTAGACTCATTACAAGTGTTCCATGTCCTGTGGGAGCTGAATAAAGATGCGGACGAGGAGGCAAACAGGGGCGCTGTGTTGGCACAAGGGCGCATGATTATAAATGACCAGCACTCCATGGTGGATCTACCATGACCCGCCCTCACGCCCAAAGGAAAGACCACACAAGTTGCAAGAAGGAGACAGGAATAGACAGCGCCAGGACTCATCCAATGAAGAGGCGCGAGACTATACAACTCGGGCAGAGGACGGCCTAAAAAATCGGTTCACATGCACAAAGGAGACAGCAAGATCACCCCCCCATACCTCTTGGGGAAAGCACCGATGGACGAAATGATGAAAGAATGGAGAGAAAGATTAAATTCGCGTGTGCCCTCAGTCCGAGAGAAGACCCATTCTCAGCCGTGGAGAGAGCAGAAGGAGAGGATTCAGAGCATGAGAGCAAGAGGAGGAGAGATGGTCGCGAGTTCCAACCGTAATCTCACTGTAGAGGAGCGACTGAAGAAGCTCGATGAGACGCTGGAAAAACTGAAGCAGACGCTCCAGTATCAACTTGATTTCCTGGAGAACTTAGACACGGAGGCAGGCAGGCGGTTGGAGCATTTGGAGCAGGATATCTCTATAGTAAAAATTGGATTCACAGAGGAGCTTGGCAAGCTACACTAGTAGCTGAAGAGCCCAAAAGATGAGTTTGAGGAAAGGATCGGCCAACTTGAAGGCAAAATGTCCAAGTTAAACATCGAATGGCGGAAGGACCCCAAAGAATAGTCAGCCTCTTGGTCTGGAGTGATTTCTACCCTGTCAAGCACCTTGGCATTTTGTATAGAAGCCAAGGCTTTAAAATAAGTCTGGTTTCAGGTATCAGAACTGTTTTCGGGGGTTTTTGTTAAATCTGGCAATTCTAGTAGTGCATTTTAGCTTATTGTAGGCAGTTGCTCAGTGAAGCCCTGCCAGTCTGTAACCGATTAGTGGCTAGTCCACAACTAATATAAAATCCGCTAAACGTTTCTGTCAAAAAAAAAAAACTACAAATGGAATTTTGAAAAAAAAATCAAATTAAATATTATGCCCAACTGATTTGAGATGTTTCCGCATTGAGAAGATGACTAGCATACAACACCAATCTATAATCAAATCTTGTATGCAAGATCTCATAAATTATAATAAAACATAAGTGCAAAATTATATATTTATGACCATTGCAACAACAGTATAAGAAAATTATTGTATATATTTCATTAAACCATCACCGAACATTGCAACAATGGGATAAGAGAGATAATGAGTATTTTATTTCAAGAATAGCCACTATTAATATACATAAAAAAAATTCTTAATATTTTTTTTTTCAAAGACAAGTTGGCATAAGCGTTGGGATATTACTTTAGCTAGAGAATTTTTCATTTTCAATATTAAATTTACTAAAATTAATATTAAGAAAACTGGAAATTAACCACACCAAAATTTGACTAAAAATACCATTCACCAAACTGAAATTTCACCAAAAATAATATGGATCAGACTAAAAATGTATCAGCACATCAATGTTAGACATGATGTTAGTATAACCAACAAGAGTAAACCTCACTTAATAATGTCCAATAATAGTAGTTGTCACTTACCACTCAATTTTAATATCACAATCCACAATCAAAATAATCATTGCAATTTGATAAATAATGGTTCAAAATAAAAGATAAACTCACATATGAAAATATTGGTTAGAAATAAAAGATAAATTCACATATCTATTAGAGTAGCTTTCCTTCATCATGATCTCTCTTCGATTCACCCATTTTTCTGTAAACCATTTTTCTGCATACTTCATGCTCCTTGAGAAAGAGCATGAAGGTATCTGCTTTTATCTTTAATTTATTTGAATAATAAATGTTTGTAAGTAGAATTTGAAATCAATCCAATAACCAAATTATGCTCCTTGAGAAAGAGCATGAAGGTATTTTCTTTTAGCAAGGAGCAAGAAGAAGGTACCTACTTTTATCTTTAATTTATTTGGATAATAAATATTTGTAACTAGAAATTGAAATCAATCTAATAACCAAATCATAGAAATCTGAGTAACATGAGGATATAGAACATTTTGTATTAAGACATTTTTTTTAGATTTATGTACTCTAAACATTCTATTTTTTTACTCTTTTTTCTGTTTAATTTTCTTCAAATCTAGTAAGAAATTGTTGGATCCGTGAATTTGATTTGAGTGGCTAAGTCTATATATTCCCTCCCACCTTCACTCCCTTCAAAATCATATTTAAAACAATTAGTAAAAGCATATATACATGGTCCCAGTCCCGCTAACAAGACCGTCATCAAGAGCTATTGTTTGCTAAAAACACTTCAAGCAGGACGAAGTGCTGGTGCGTACCATAATTATTTCACTACCTATGCCTATTATTTCTCCCACCCATAACCTGGAACTGCTTGGCCGGATCAATGGGTGAAACTTGATCAATTGGATCTCTATCCATGCCCCGGCAAGCTCTCTCTCCTATTCATTATAGTGCCAAGTACAACGACTATTGAATAATCGTTCAAGACTGCACACCCAGGGAAGCCCAAAGCTTTTCTCTTTTCTCAAAGCTTTTCTCTTCAAATTCACCCATTTTTCGTTAAACCATATATCCATTGGAAAAGAGAATTTAAAGCTTTTGAGGTTGGGAGATCTTTGAAGCAGACAGCTCCACAAACCCAGTACTGTCTCGTCACATGTGTTGATGTTTATCTCCAGTGACCGAAGATTGGCGACTGGAGAACTCAAATATGATGGCATAGGATTTCTCTGTAACTCCTCCTCCTACATTGCAAAAGGTAATGATGAGAATATAACATCCATCTTAACGAAAATCATTTAAATATATAAATTCAGGGCTGATGGCTCTATATTGATAACAATAATAAAAAGAAGAGAAATATTTTCTGACCAAAATATGGTGTCAAGATATAACAATAATAAAAAGAAGAGGAGAAATATTTTCTGACCAAAATAGGGCGTCCCTTGAGGCCGAAATGCTCCAGATTAGGAAGCCTCCCAAGTAGGCTGAGAATTGGAAGAGCCACCTCTCGCGATCCAACGAGAGACCAAAACTCGATGTTAAGCACCTTCAAGGATTCCAAGCTTCCCACTATCTGAAAAAACCTGTCTGCCGAACAATTGTATCCTCCATCACGGGTACTTAAATCCAACAACAAGGAAATCAAATTATTTCCAAGATGCATTTCGAACGATTTGACAGCCGAGGAAAGCTCGCGAAAGGACACTCCATTCGCTCTCAAGTCCTTTAGTCGTCCTAATTTCCTGTAATTTTTCAGTTTTGGGCACTTCACAGTACAAACTTGCATGCCATGACAGGTTTGTGTAATTAGATGTGTAACCTTCAGAGCGGAAATGACGGGTTCTCGCAAGCCAACACATTCCCATAAGCGAAGTTTCAGAAGAAGAGGGCACTGTGAAATAAAGATGGCTAAAGAGTCATCTGTCAGTTCGATGGACGTGAAGGTGCAATTCAAGAGATGTTTAAATCCCAAGTAGGCTGAGAATTGGAACAGCCACCTCTCGCGGTCCACCGAGAGACGAAAACGCGATGTCAGGCACCTTCAATGATTTCAAGCTTCCCACTATCTGAAAAAACCTGTCTGCCGGACAATTGTATCCTCCATCACGGGTACTTAAATCCAACAACAAGGAAATCAAATTATTTCCAAGATGCATTTCGAACGATTTGACAGCCGGGGAAAGCTCGCGAAAGGACACTCCATTCGCTCTCAAGTCCTTTATTCGTCCCGAGATTTCGTGTTCTTCGGGAAAGCTCGCGAAGTACCCCAAGTTCGCGAAATTTTTCAGCTTGGGGCACTTCACTGTCAAAACTTGCAAGCCATGAACATTCAGAGCTAAATCTGTAACCTTCAGAGCGGAAATGACGGGTTCTCGCAAGCCAACACATTCCAATAAGCGAAGATTCAGAAGAAGAGGGCACTGTGAAATAAAGATGGCTAACGAGTCATCTGTCAGTTCGATGGACGTGAAGGTGCATTTCAAGAGATGTTTAAATCCGGCGAATTGGGTTGGAATACGGGTGAGAATATAGTTGTTGAGTGTCAGATAAGTGAGAGCAGTACAGGAGAAAAGGGCCTCCGGGGCCGGGCTTTCCCTTTCCGGAGATTCTGAGAAAATGAGCTTTTTGACATTCTTCCTGGAAAGGCACTCCAACCAATTCGATACGCTTTGGCGGGTAAAGCGCCACCGGATATCCATTGAATCGTCGGTGTAGTTGGTGAGACAAACGTCTGCCAGATCTGACGAATGCGACTGTAATATGTTGGATATTATATGCTCGAAGGTTGCTATGAAGAGGGGATCGGGTGTGGGATGCTGGGCATATTGTGGTGTCAGAACAATGGGACAGAGGTCTAGATTGGGCATTTCTCTGTAAATGAATCTCCATCGTTTAGAGAGGACGGAACATTGGACTACCCGTCTAAAGGGTAGTTTGGAAAGGATGAGACATAGAAGGCTGTCTGGCAGTGTAGACAATCTGTCCAAAGCTATGGCCATTTCTGGAATAACAGTGACTTAAATTTATCAAGCACTAAGAAGTCAGACGTTCAAATCAGGAGGAGGTAGGGTATGTATGTTCCTTAGACTTTATCAGTTGGACAAATGGGGTAGGGTATGTAAGCCTATCTTGTAGGTGGGTGATTGGAATTGCTTTTATGAATAGAAACTCTCAACTCCTCTCTACATGTGCTTCATTAAATAACAAGGTTCAAATGAAGCTATAGTATATATAGAAAGGAAGAGTGTCAAAGAGGATTGGAGGTTAGGTGCTAAATAGGGTTTTGTTATTGTTGAGACTTTCAAAAGTAATTTGTTGACCTTTCGTGTCAAAGGATATTTAGACTTTGGCGAAATTGGGGTGTCGTTATTATTATTATAAATGGAGTAACTTAAAAAGTGGACAAACTCAACCATTTTTCCATAGGAATTCTCCCCCAAATCTGGTAGGTTATAGTTTCACATGAATGATGGGAATATTGACCGCTAAAATTTATTGTGAGGGGTTTTAACCCATTTTAAAAAGACATAGGTCATCATAATTTCAAAAAAATGAGTGGGTTAGGGCTATAAACTTTGATACAATTAGGGAAAAGGTTGAGTTTGTTGAATTTTTAACTCACTCTGTATTAAATCACTAAAATCCTTCATAAATCACTCAATGAATTTCTAATATTTTTTTTAATATTCAATCTCTAATATTAATCACAAAATTGGTAGGGTATGTATACTCCGTAGACTTTAGCTGGACAAATGGGGTAGGGTATGTAGGGTGATTGGAATTGCTTTTATGAATAGAAAGTCTCCTCTCCTCTCTAAGTGCACCTCATTAAATAACATGGTTCAAATGAAGTAATTTGTGGACGTTTCGTGTCAAAGGGTATTTAGACTTTGGCGAAATTGGGGTGTTGTTCTTATTATCATAAATGGAGTAAGTTAAAAAGTGCACAAACTCAACCATTTTTCCATGTGAATTCTCCGTGAAATCTGGTAGGTTATAGTTTCACATGAATGATGGGAACATTGACCACTAAAATTTATTATGAGGGGTTTTAACCCATTTTAAAAAGACACAAGCATCATAATTTCAAAAAAATGAGTGGGTTAGGGCTATAAAATTTGATAGATTACGGGAAAAGGTTGAGTTTGTTGACTTTTTAACTCACTCCATATTAAACCACTAAAATCCTTCATAAACCACTCAATGAATTTCTAATATTTTTTTAATATTCATTCCCCAACATTAATCACAAAATTGGTATGAGTTCGTAAGTGGACAAAGTCAACCTCTTTCCCATGTGTAAATTATCACCCAAATATCGTCCAAATTTTACTGGAAGTTGTAGTTCCACCTCATTGATGGGAAATTTGACCATGGAAGTTCGTCCTACAAAGTTTTGGCTCATTTTAGGCTGGGGTTTGAGTTTTTTAATTATTAACTCACTCCTACAAATTTATCTTTAGAAGATTTGTTTTCCCTCCGGTTCTCTAATGTGAAAACAACAATATTAATATCTTATTTTTTTGGAAAAGGGTAAATTGTCAAAAATATCTATCTCATTTGTTGAAGAATATACAAATGTAATGATTTTTTCCAAGCTTTTGGGCTATTTTTGAGAGGTTAAAATAGTTTATAGTTTTATTACATGGACTTGAGAAGGAAGGTGATGGTTGGTATGTCTTGGACTATCTACACTCCATTAGGTTGGTCACCTCTATCTTGGTTGTGCATAGCTTCTTCTAGAAGCTTCATCCATTGGGATGTGCAATATAAGCATGGAACTTATGTTTTGTGTAATTGGTGGTTATAGCATGGAATGTAGAGATTATGCATATTTCCTCCACCTACCTCTACTTTCTTGTGAGTAAAGATTCTTCTTGCGAGATTTGTAGTTCCACTATATAATGTAGAGATAAAATAGTTTTCCTAAAAGATACATGGGTTTTGGGGTTGCTTGAATATATACCCTCATCATGGTTTCTAGTTGTTGTACTCATTTTACTAAGGCTGCGAATTTCTTTAAGTGTTTATAATTGCATGTGCATTCATCATTAAGTGGAAATAATTTTGAGGGATTTTCATAGTTCTTGTTAGAATTTGCAAGTCAACAAGACTTTGAAGCTCATGAAGACCTTTAGGGGTTTTCTTCATTTTATGAGAATCTATTAGTATTCCTAGGATTGTGAAAAAATATGATGGGTGCTTGATCTACAAATTGCCGTGGATATTTCATTGAAACAATTCATCACAATCAACCTTCTATTATAGTGAGATATTTCATTATGCAGGTTTATTTCCTTAGATCTTAGATTTATTACCATTAGCTTATTGCTCAAGTTTATGAAAATAACTGAAATATGGAAATGAAAGATTAAACAAATGAACACATCATCTACACAAATGAGCAAAAAATGTATCCCAAGAAACCCAAAATGGGAGAAAACCTAGCTAGAAGGTGAGGCCTATGCTCTAATTTCTTTTCTTGAATTACAAAAATGATAGTATAAATAAAGGAGCACTCACTATGGAGTTTCCTTTGACACTATAGCATAAATGGTTGCTACAAAATCTTATTCCTTCTCTATTATTCTCTCAAATATCACTCCTAGATGCTCTGCTCAAATATGGAACAAGTACAATGCTAAAACAATGGAACCCCTTGTTCTCCTAGTGACCCAATATTTAACAATTTGATAGTCATTTAGGGTTAGAGTTTTTGCATGTACCTTAACCCTAAATTATTGTTAGTTTTTAGCCTTCTATAATCTTCTTTAAATTGCACATGTGAATAGACCCACACATGACTAATGTCGGCTAACTTGGCATCCACTCGATACCATGATGGTCAACAAGGTAGGTCAACTTGTGGGAGGCCTTACTTTTGCATACAATGTCTGGTTGACGCGATTTCCGCATTGTTGGAAAGGTATTAGTGTCTAGAACAACATTGAGGAGATTGGTGGTATTCACAAAGTGTTGACCCCAAAAGTGTCATTTGATGCCTCAAAATGGCTTTGGAAGGTTTCAAAACTCAAATATCTAAACTGGGACCTCCCACTAAAATGATCCCTATAATCCAATTCCTTTAATCATCCCCCCCCCCCCA
>CBVK0103155760.1:0-12850 GCA_900067695.1 Picea abies
GATGCTTTTATCATTAGTATTGTTAGCTTTATTAGCTAGTTGTTTAGTAGATGATCATGAGCTTAGATTTTCTGTCATTAGCATGTATTGAGGAGCTGCTTTTGCACTCCCGTAGGGTACCTTATGCCACTGGTTGTAACTTAGCTAGGTGTTTAGTAGATGATCACGAGCTTAGATTTTCTGACTTTAGCATGTATTGAGGATTTGCTTTTGCATTCCCAGTGTACCTTATGCCACTGTTTGTAACATTTAGTCCCATTGACCTACTTTTTTGGTCATTTGTTGGACACTAATAAACTTATCTTCTCTTATCTTTGTGATTCAAAGAGAAACATGTGGTGAAACTATATTGGTGTGCCCAGGGAACTTTCCCATATACAAGATAATGAATACAGGTAGTACATGCAAGTAAAAAGGCACTTCACAAGAGATGGATGTGTAAGTTTTGTCAATATAAAACAATCTGTTGTGAAGTAGTGAATATTTTGCGTGCATATTAATAAATTCTAGCTTTTTTGGAAGTCCGGTTATTTCATTCAGTTGCATCCTAAGCGAGTAAATCTTTATTTATTTCATACCATTGTGATAGCGAAGGATGTCTGTTTACATCTTTGATTGTCTCAGCTGCCAGTCTGCTGCTTTATTATTACTTTTCTAATGCATGTGACATTGGGTTTGCATTTTCAACAAGAGATACAGATTCCATACATATCTACTGTGTAGCTAGACTTATCTTCTCTCAATCCATGCAGGTATTGAATCAATTGACATTGCCAAGATACTCTCTCAAAATGGTGGAGAAACAGTTTATCCACTGCCACGCATCATGGATTTGCTTGTACATCCTAAATTGAATTTATCTACACTCTTATTTTCGGTCAGTATGAGTAGAATTTCATGATGAAATCTACCTGGCTTACAAGTTCTGAACTTTATGGCTATTGCCTTTGAAATGATACCTTAAAGCTTTGGTGATTTCTGTGATAGAATGTCGCAACCGGTGATGATTCCAAAAGTAGGAGTGTCTCATTCTCTCGTGAAGCGAGGAAACAACTTTTTGCGGTTCTGCAAAGTGCAAGAGGATCACCAGGTATCTGACCATACAGACTTTTGTGGTTTCACAATGATATATTGGTATGTACCTAGTAAATAACTAATAGAGTTGTAACCAGGTGATAAAATATTGGCCAACTTAACTTTGTTATGAAAAAGATTCATGGATTCTGGTAAAAGTGGTTGCTGTTTAATTCAGATTGTTTGTTTTAAGTGAAATTGTAATTTCTGCATTAAACAACATATATAATACCATTCCTGGAAGTTTCTGCTTGTATTGTCCATGACTCCATGCTAAGTTGTTCAAGTGAGGTACATAATGTTTTTATGAAGATCTCAGAAACATCAGCCTGGAAGTTGGTACTTATCCATATTATGTTGACATTGTAAATTCTACATTCAATGATATATTATTGTATTCTTTATATGGAAAATTTTACTTCTAGCGTCCATAATAAGTTGATGAACGCTCTCAGAAGTTTCAACAAAATATTTAGGTTGCATTTTGGTGCTATGATTCAAGAATCAGAGTTAGCATTCAGCAACTCTTCTGTGACAGTTTAGTCTTTCTGCCTTGAGAATGGTCTTTATCAAGTATTCTGAGTAGTTGGTCATTGGGTGGAATGCTTCTGCCTTTTGGTTCTTTTCTTATATACATTCTGGGTGTTTGCTCTTCGGAAAATGTTACCTTTGACTTGATAGGGACCATAAAACATGCTTGATGGTTTTTCTTTTCTTCCTTCTTGTACCTTTGTCATGTTGTTCCTGGGCATTTGCTACTTTTCAAATGAGCGACTTGGTTGGATAGGTACCATAAAACCTGCATGATAGTCACTTATTATCTTTTTCAAAGATGTTAGTCTTGTTGTTTCATGCTATTCTGAGGCATAATTAAAATTAATTTTCAGTACATAATGTTTGTGAGTTCGTGTTGCATGAGTGAAAAGGATGATTCTGTTTCTTGAAAATGTTTTGTATGCGTGTTCTTCTGCCGTTTAGCTAAGAGTAACTTTTTGTTTTTAAAGCAGTTGTTTACTATCTTTAGTTGGCCATTTGTTTGTGTGCTATACTGTATATCTATTATGGATACTGTTTCTTTTACAGGAGAAAAGGAATATTATTTATGATAAAACTAAGTATTAAATAGTTCTGGGCTGTTGATGCCATTCCGTAGGAAAACAAAAACTAAAATTACAACCACTGTCTTCTTCAAGCTTATAAATAAAAGCTCTCAAAAACTACTATCTATTTTGACCTGGTGTTGGATTTTTCTCCAGCAGTAGAAGAAATTAGAAAGTATTTGGTGATCAGCTTTTATTCATGCTTTAATCATTTAAAATTTAAAGGCAGTAGAGCTCGCAAATTTCTCTCCTCTTCACCCAATTTAGCCATAAGCTTTCATGTGCATGTTCTGCTCTTCCAGCTGGGTCTACTGCTTGGCATTGATCTTGCCCAGGAGGTTGCTTCTCTTCTTCCATGTCCCCAAGCATCTCCGGCAAGCCACATGGTATTTCTTGTTATATTTATCACAGCTCCATAGAGATCATCGAATTCTCACACATTTTCATAAGCTTCTCATCTTTGGCCAATACAAAAATTATTTGTTTGGTCTTTGGATGACCAGGATCTTTAACTCTTGAGATGCTTCTCTTTGCTGACTCTTTACCTTCCTTTCTGTCTATTTCAATTTTATTTTCCTTGTTAGAAAATTCTGGATACGAATTGCTTATGTGGTTTTGAAACGTCCAACGTTTCAAGTGGACACTCTACCCATCATCAGGGACACTTGAAGCGATATTGTTGGAGAAGAGTGCTGAGGTTTGTATTTAAATAGGAGGATAGGCAAGTGACCGTTGAAGAGAAGAGTGAGAATAATGTATAAAAGTAAATAACGGATTCCAAATAGCCATTGAGAAAAATCTATAAGCTGTTGAGAATAATAAAATATTAAGGAATTCAAAAATAGCCATTGAATAAAATATTAAATTGTTAAGAATAATAAAGTATTAGTGATGGATGGGATAGAATTATAATAAAGGTTATATTTCAAAACGATAAATTATGAGAATTAAATAATATCGTTGAAATGAGAATAGTAAAATATTACCATTGAAAAGATTGTTCCATGGCGGAGCATAATAAAGTATTGATTGTTGTTGATATAGATTAATCATATAACTTAAATGATGATGAATAATAATGAGATAATAATAAAGATAGTAAGGTAACAAATATGAAGTGATTAGACCAGGTGAATGCAAAGAAATGAGAAGGATTTCGTGAGATGAGAATGATAAAACAGATGGAGACAAGTAGATTGCGAGGAACAAAATCAAAGTGAACAGATAAAATAGAGGAAAGGATGGAAACAAAATGATCACTGAAAACCAACCAATTGAAGCTTAATGATCAAGGTGGTGAATGGTGGGTTTCCAGGAGTGGCTAAGTTTGTAGCCATCTTCGTGATTGAAATTATTAATATGGTTTTCAATTTCAAGAGTTTCCCCTATGAGGCGAGAGGGGTAATAAGGAGAGGAGGCTAGAATTTTTGTTTGGTCAAAGAAAATGAGGTGCTTGGATTTAAAGGAGTGTTCGACAAGAGTTGATTTGGAGATTCTATTGAGGGTAATGTCATCTATATGCTCTTTAAGACAGGCTTTGAAGGATCTACTAGTTTGTCCTATCATCTATGTAAGATTTTCCATAGGAGCAAGGAATTTGGTAAACACCTGGGCCTAGCATCAGGTCACATTTATCTTTAATAGTTCTAAATAGTTGTTTGAGGGTTTTATAGGGTTTGAACATAGTTTTAATATTCTTCTTAGACAAGAGTTTTGAGATAAGATCGGTGGGGCCTTGGATGTAGGGAAGGGAGATGAGAGCACGGGGAGGGGAGGAGGGGGATAATTTGGGTTTAGGTTTTCTAGCCGAGTGAAAGGCTTGGTTGATTTGAGAGTGAGAGTAGCCATTGGACAAAAGGGCCTTGGTTAGGTGGGATTTTTATTTTATGAGGAATTGAGGGTCAGATATATGGATGGCTCGAATAATCAGGGTTTTAAGAACAATGGATTTTTGAGTGAGATGGTGGTGGAAACTAACATGAAGGTATCTATCGGTATGCGCCTTCTTCCTGTAAACTTGGTGGGAGAGGGAGCCATCAAGAAGATAAGAAATAAGAACATCCAGAAAGGGAATGGATTTGTCCTTTTGGGTTTCCATAGTGAATTGGATGTGAGGGGAGAGGCTATTCAGGTGGTTAAAGAAAAAGGTCAGATTGGACCGGCCATGAGGCGAAATAACAAACTTGTCATCTACAAACCTAAACCAACGTTTGGGTTTGAGATGAAAGTTGTTGAAGGTTGAAGTCTCAAAATATTCCATAAAAATATTGGCAACCACATGCGATAAGGATGACCCCATAGCTGTACCTTCGCTTTGTTCATAGCAAACCCTTTTGAAGGCGAAGAAGGTGGAAGAGAGGCAAATTTCGATAAGTTTCAGGGTCTACGAATTTGGAGATCAGGGTTAGGGATTTTGAGACTGTAATTTTGGTGAATAAGGAGACAACATCAAAGTTGACCATAAGGTCTTGGTCATCAAGGTGAAGATTTCGAGTTTTTTGAATGAAGTCGGTGGAATATTTATTAAAGGAGGAGGTTTTGCCAACGAAGGATTGAAGCTTATCAACAAGAAAACTAGCCAGGGTGTGAGTGGGGGATCTTATGGTGCTTACTATAGGTCTGAGAGGAATGTCTTTTTTATGTATTTTAGGTTGATCATAGATCCTCGGGGTTTGGGGGTTATGAGTTATGAGACACTTTTGGATGTTAGGATTGAAGGAGGAAGATTTGATGGCTTTGGTGACCAGGTTGGCAATGGTGTTAATCTGGTTTTTAGCTAAAGGTTTATGAGTAGAGGAAGAAAGGAGGTCACGCAATTTAGAATCACTGTCAGAGGAATTCATAATAACAGTAGCATTGCCTTTATTGGCTTTGAGGATGAGGATGTCAGGGTTATCATTAAGGCGTCGAATAACATGAAGTTGTTCTTTAGACAAGTTGAGTTTGGGTGTTTTGGATCGACGGAGGATTCTTTCGCACTCTTGTCTAATTTCTTCAGCTTCATGAGTTAGAAGGCTGTGGGTGATGGATTTGATGGAGCAAATAATTTCTTCCACTGGGATACGATTGGGGGCTAGGGAAAAAATAAAACCTTTTTTGAGAAGTTGGAGGGTGGGAGGGTCCAGGCTGAAAGAAGAGAGATTTATAATGGTGGATGGACTAGGGCTCGAATGAGGGGGGAGGAGAGGTACGATTTGGAGGGAGGCCGTCCAATGAGGGTAAGTTGATGGATAGATTATTAGTATAGGATAAGGACACATGCTTATGAGATGGATTAGGGCTCGAATTAAATTCATATAATATTAATGATTCAGGCAAAAAATAGTTCGAGGCGGGTGTGAGATTAGAAGAATGATCATGGGATCCCAGAAGATCATTATCATCAAGATTAGGGTTATTGATAGGGGCACAATGCTTGATATCCTCGTTGTGGATTGGTTCGCGTTGATTGGTGATAAGATCGACAATATTGTTTAGAATGGTAATGGAGGCGTTGTTGAGATTTTTAAAGGAGGTGTGGATGTTAGACGTCGGGGCAAAAAAGGTTTGATCTAGGTTAGCGTTTCCTGAAGAATGGAGGGGATCGATTATGTTGTCAAGAACGAAATAGGGTTTCTAAATAAGTCGCTGTGATTGGAGTATAGAACGAAATTGTCTTGTGTAGAATTAGGGTTTGAGTCGTGTTGATTACAACCCAAACCTAGTACAACCCAAACCGATGCTAGGTTCGTAGGATGATGCGCACATAGCAGATGTCGAGGGAGGCGAGGTTGAATCGTAGGGAAAGGTTGCTAGGCTTGGTGATTGATTGGCGTTTTGAATTGGTGGCGCGAGAATTAACTGGTTATCTTTGTATGCCATTTGAGATTCATGAGAAAGTAATTCCGTGCAACCCAAGTGAAGAAACGTGGGAGAAGGAGGAGTAGATTTAGTGAGGGGAGAGGCATAAACAATTCCTATGTGATTGATTAAAGAGTGGAGGGAATGATCAGAAGTGGAGTGGTTCGGGGTTGGAAGACACGTTGAAGGATGGGAAAAAGGTTGCTTAGTAAAGAGATTGTTGAATTTACGAATTTGCTTGCGAGAGGGTGATTCAAAAACAATCCAAGTTGCATTAAAATACATACGTTCTATCATTGACTAGATATCAAAAGATATCACAGAAGGTAGTTTAAGATGGAGGCTAAAAACTTCCTGAGATAAATGATTTAGCTGAAACTTGATGCAAAGAGAAAGAAGCATATTTATTTCTCAAACTAAGTATGTTTTTGAATTATTGAAGAAGTTTGGAATGGAGGATTGCAATCTAACCATCACCCCCATGTAGCAAAACTTAAAACTTTATAAGTTTGAAGGGGGGGAACTTGTCAGTAGTACCAGGTATCGACAGTTAATCGGAAATTTAATCTATCTGACAAACACTCATCCTGACTTATCTTTTGCAGTCAACGTCCTTTCCAGGAATATGTAGGAATCGAGAGAGAGTCATTGGATTGCAACAAAAAGGGTACTTTGATATCTTTAAGGAACAAAAGATTTTGGACTTGAGTATAAAAGGAATAAAATTTTTAGACTTGTTGGCTACTCAGATGCTAATTTTACTATAGATGTTGATCACAGGGAATCTACTTTGGGATATAACTTAAAACTTTATAAGTTTGAAGGGGGGGAACTTGTCAGCAGTACCAGGTATCGACAGTTAATCGGAAATTTAATCTATTTGACAAACACTCATCTTGACTAATCTTTTGCAGTCAACGTCCTTTCCAGGAATATGTAGGAATCGAGAGAGAGTCATTGGATTGCAACAAAAAGGGTACTTCGATATCTTTAAGGAACAAAAGATTTTGGACTTGAGTATAAAAGGAATAAAAATTTTAGACTTGTTGGCTACTCAGATGCTAATTTTACTATAGATGTTGATCACAGGGAATCTACTTTGGGATATTTAATGAGCATGGGATAGACTGTTGTGTCTTGGAGTTGTAAGAAACAAGCCACAGTTGCAAATTCCACAACAAAAGAAAAGTATATCTTAGCTTGTGAAGCGGCTTGCGAAATAGTCTGGTTGTGAAGAATTTTGTAGGATCTTAAAGTTGTTCAAAATAAAGCTACTTCCTTATTCATTGATAGTCAATCAACGATCAAGTTAGCCAAAAATCCAGTGTTTCGCTTGAAGACAAAACTTGTTGATACAAAGTACCATTACATTCGGACTCTCGTCATCGAGGAAATCATCAAGACAAAATATTGTCCAACAAATGATCAAATGGCTTATATCTTCACTATATCTCTTGGAAGGATTAAATTCACTAAGTTCAAAACTGAGCTTGCTATCCTCTCTAAAGAAATTTTGGATCAAAGGGGGGATTGTTAGAAATTATAATCCAAAATAGTTAACTTAGGACTTTAGTGAATAAATGTTTTAGTGAATAAAACATTAATGTAAAAGGACACCTACATACTCACGCAATTATGTGAGGTGTCCAAGTTAGTTTTAAATAACGATATTTTTAGTTATTGATTTTGGGATATTTAAACAGATTTTCTATTCTACATGAGACGGATTTTTGGCCCTTAGCCCTTACGTCTTACTGCTGTAATATTTTTCCTTTATTAATAAAATTTATGTGTTTGAGGACACTTTGTCAAATGGAACCCCTTCTCCTCCTAGCAACTCAATATTTAGCATAGCCCGATAACAATATTTCTAATGCAGTAAATATGCAGTACCACTATTTTCCTTCTAATGCAACAAAATTCAACAATATTTCTTCCAATCATAATTCTAAGCACCGCACTTGAATTCCACCTTTTGCACCTATATTCGCAAACATGTAGCCAATGAGCATTTGGAACATTTGGGTGTTTCGGTGTACAAAAATTTAAAAGAAAAGATGTTGCCCAAATATTTAACATAGCTCGATAACCATCTATGTTAGAGATATAAGGCTTACCCATGTAATAAAGTCACCTTGGTGACTTTAGGTTAAGAGTTAGGGTTTTCATCTCCTAGGGTTAGGTTTTTGGTCTCTCTTTATAAGAGTGAGGACCCTCATTGTAATATCGTACCGTTTAATAATAATATCGTTCAGTGTTTATGGAGATCATTATTTTGGTATCGTAACCTTACCTAGGGTTTCTTCGATTTCTTTTGTTCTCATAATATGGTATCGAAGTGGGGAGATCGTTATGGCCAAGTTTCAAATGTCGGGATAGAGAGTCGATGGTTGTTGTAGTACTCTTTCTAGCCACGATTTAAAGAGCTCACGTGAAAGAGAACAATGACAAGCCGCCGCGAAGGAAAAGAAAATTGTCGTATAGATTAGTTGCTTGTTTTTTTATGAGCCACGAATGGAGCTGTAGCCCAAGCAACCATTACCACAATTCGAGGGAGCCACGACGTAACCTAAGTTTACATTGACAGAAAGTTAGACCAATTGTTGTCGAAAAGGGTCGCGGTCAAAATACAGGAGCCACAAATAGAGTGAAGGAGTTGCAGATAGTTTGAGGAGCCGCCATAGTTGAGTAGCGATCGCCATTGTATGG
This sequence comes from Picea abies, assembly GCA_900067695.1. Classification (NCBI taxonomy): domain Eukaryota; kingdom Viridiplantae; phylum Streptophyta; class Pinopsida; order Pinales; family Pinaceae; genus Picea; species Picea abies. The sequence goes on from CBVK0103155760.1 coordinate 8,724, forward strand.
GATTAAGGCACAACCACGATTTGGTGTAGCAATTGGGTTGTAACTTGTAGCCTCCATTCTACTAGAAGGACTTTCCCTAGCGGCCAATTTTGGCCATTGCCCATGAAGAATGTTATATAGCTGTAGTATCAATGTTTATTCAATGACAAAGCCACAATAAGAAAGCCGCTGCCATGAGTTAATGATATGCAACTCATAGCACATAGCCCACGATTTGTTCTAGTTATATGAAGTAGCCACCACATATCAAATAAAAGGAAAGTCGCTGTAATTTTTTTTTAATAGTCGCCATGAATTGCTGGAGTTGTCAGCCAAATGAGTCCAAACCCTAAGGAGGAGGTAAGTGAGTTTTTTTTTGGTTTTTTTATTTCCAGTGATAATTAATAATTTTCAGCAGCAAAAAATATTAGATTTGATCAATTATGGAGATGCTGTTAGAGAAGTACTCGGGTTTCAATTTCCATGTGGAAGGTTACAATCCAGATGCAATTAATGAATAAAAAGCTTTGGGGAATTGTCAAAGGAACTGAGCCAGAACCTGCAGATCCGAACAAGTTGATAGAATGGTAGAGCATAGATAACAGGGAAAAATCCATTATTTGCCTTGGCCTCTCAGATTTAGAGCTACATCATGTAGATCTAGACAAATCATCCAAGGAGATTTGGCAAAATCTCAACAAGTTATTTGGGGCACAAGAAGTGAATGTGAAATTTTCCTTGAAATTACAGTTATTCAGTTTTAAGATGCCAGCTGAAGCCACCATGTCAAGTCACATCAACAATCTAAGATCTATTATCAAATAGTTTGCATAAGTTGATGCAGAGGATGCTAAGGATATTCTCTTGAATAGTTTGCTGCCTAATTAAGAAAGCCACAATAAGGAAACCACGGCCATGAGTTAATGATATGCAACTCACAACACATAGCCCACGATTTGTTCTAGCTATATGAAGTAGCCGCCACATATCAAATAAAAAGAAAGCCACTGTAATTTTTTTTAATAGTTGCCATGAATTTCTGGAGTTGTCAGACAAATGAGTCCAAACCCCAAGGAAGAGGTAAGTGAGTTTTTTTTGGTTTTTAAAATTTTATTTCCAGTGGTAATTAACTTTTTTAGCAGCGAAAAAGATTAGATTTGATCAATTATGGAGATGCCATTAGAGAAGTACTCGGGTTTCAATTTCCATGTGGAAGGTGACGATCCAGATGCAATTAATGAATAAAAACCTTTGGGGAATTGTCAAAGGAGCTGAGCTAGAACCTACAGATCCAAACAAGTTGATAGAATGGTAGAGCATAGATAATAAGGCAAAAGCCATTATTGGCCTTGGCCTCTCAGATTCAGAGCTACATCACATAGATCTAGACAAATCATCCAAGGAGATCTGGAAAAATCTCAATAAGTTATTTGGGGCACAAGAAGTGAATGCAAATTTTTACTTGAAATTACAACTATTCAGTTTTAAGATGCTAGCTGAAGCCACCATGTCAAGTCACATCAACAATCTAAGATCTATTATCAGATAGTTTGCACTGTGGAGAAGTCAAGGCAGTAGTTGATGCGGAGGATGCTAAGGCTATTCTCTTGAATAGTTTGCTGCCTAAATAAGAAATCCACAATAAGAAAGCCGCTGTCGTGAGTTAATGATATGCAATTCATAACACATAGCTCACGATTTGTTCTAGCTATATGAAGTAGCCGCCACATATCAAATAAAAAAACCGTTGTATTTTTTTTTAATAGTCGCCATGAATTGCTGGAGTTGTCAGACAAATGAGTCCAAACCCTAAGGAAGAGGTAAGTGAGTTTTTTTTTGGTTGTCAATTTTTTTTTCCAATGGTAATTAATTTTTTTCAGCAGCGAAAAATATTAGATTTGATCAATTATGGAGATGCCGTTAGAGAAGTACTCGAGTTTCAATTTCCATGTGGAAGGTGACGATCCAGATGCAATTAATGAATAAAAACCTTTGGGGAATTGTCAAAGGAACTGAGCCATAACCTACAGATTCGAACAAGTTGATAGAATGGTAGAGCATAGATAATAAGGCAAAAGCCATTATTGGCCTTGGCCTCTCAGATTCAGAGCTACATCGCGTAGATCTAGACAAATCATCTAAGGAGATCTGGGAAAATCTCAACAAGTTATTTGCGGCACAAGTAGTTAATGCAAAATTTTCCTTGAAATTATAGTTATTCAGTTTTAAGATGCCAGCTGAAGCCACCATGTTAAGTCACATCAACAATCTAAGATCTATTATCAGATAGTTTGTAGAAGTCAAGGCAGTAGTTGATGCGGAGGATGCTAAGGCTATTCTCTTGCATAATTTGTGCTACGGGGAAAATCCCCCTATATTGGGTCTAAGGTAAAGGAAGAGCGATAACTCCCTTAAAAGACTGATTTACCCTTAATCTACCCCAAAACCATCTAAACTAAGCGACGAGAGAGAAAGGAAAGAGAGTTAATGAGTGCACCTTTAGTCCTTGCGGTTGGTGTAGACCTCTTTCGATTGTTGCCACCTCCTAGATCATAGATCTCATCCCAAAGCTAACCTGCAAAAGGTTAGGAATACAATGCAACAACATATGCAATCTCTACTGATCACTTCAAAATTCTAGACATAGATATAAATGCACAAATTAACAAAAGCATGTAAACATAGGGTTTTGGGACAAGGATGAACTCTTTTATTCAATTTCAAGATAAAAAGGATTACAACCTTTGTTTGAAACCACTCCACGAACCAAGTCCGAGCTCCTCTGTCGTGCCTCCAAATGCATCAATCCCACATTAGCTTCTCACAACCAACATATCACCAAGGGAAGGTAGAAAGGTTACATAAGGAGAAAGATTGGAGGGGAAGGTCGAGGCTAAAACTCAGAATGGGATGCAAATCTTTGGCTAAGAAAGGGAAGGGATTTTGGCAGAGTTTTCTTATTCTCTTGCTCATGTTCATAAATGACTCCCCAAGACCCCTTTTTATATGAGAAAAAGATGGTTATTCGGTTTGGGGATGGGCCACAAGGGGTAAAATGGTTAGGAAACCCTCCATAGCCCATAAACTTCGTTGAATTCCGTGCGATTTTATATTTTTTTGCAACTTTTGGAGGTAAACGCGGGCTAACTAGCATGCAACATGCGTGTGTACGCGGGCTAACTAGCATGCAACATGCGTGTGTATGCGGGCTAACTAACATGCAACACACGTGTGTACGCGGGCTATTAGTGTAGCAGGGCACATACACTATCCAAAAAATGATGTTTTAAAAGGAGGCCTCGACATTATTTTGGCAAAGTATGCAAATGGAAGGGCCAATGTCTTGTATGCACAAATAAGCCATTTTGGACTATAACAATTTGCCGCCTAAATACAATAGTGCTATCCTTACCCTGAGTCAACTACCTTCACAAAGTCTAGATGAAATATTGCAACATTGCTAGCAGAAGAAAAGAGAACCACTAAAGGTGATAGCCGGTCGGAACTTGCATTCTATGCAAGAAACAACCACAATAGATCAACAAGAGACAAAGAGGAAATATAATGTCACTATTGCAAGAAGCTAGGTCATACAACTTGGAATTGTAGACAGGGAGCCAATGATGTTCTTAAGGGAAAGGTCAAAGATAGATAACAAATAACGAGTATAGCCATAATTGAAGATCCACTGGATGCTGATAGTGGTGAAGAAACTATTGAAGAAAAGGGATTTTATGCATTTTAGGAAATCCGCGCTTTGAAGACAGGAAGGGATTAGTTAACAACTCAAAATGAATTGTTGCCCAGTTAGTTCAGGAGTTGTGGATCTAGGGAAAGATCCCTCATTGGTTGGAGAAACATGCACGTGAATTGCAGTCTACTAGTGAGGTTACGTGACATGCATGTGGATTGCTCCGTGATTTGGGAGGTCGAGGAGGTGGAATCTGGGAATTCGGGATTTCAACTCAACAATTACACCATTACAAGGGTTATGAGGTAGCTTGATGGAACTCAACCTGGTCCAGGAACCGTGTTCAAAGAAGAAGTTTCTAAAGGATGTTACTAATGTTTAGTGTTCAGTTTATGTGTTTTACAATTAGTATATGTATTTGATTTCAGTTTGTTATCTTTCAACACTGTACACCTTA
>CBVK0103159906.1:0-11727 GCA_900067695.1 Picea abies
GGTGGTTAGATATATCAATATGAACATAACAAATTTGAGAAGGCTTTATAGAATATTTCTTCTCTAGAATGTTCCTAAGAGATAGAGAGAATTTAATATAAAAAAATGTAAGCAATGTATTGAAGAATAATGAATTATATTGTGATTGTAACAAGAAAGGATTTCTTGAGGAGTGTTATCCTTCTTTCAGGATTGATATATGGTGTTACCCTACCTTAAGGGTTATGTCTATTTATTATGTTCAATATTTGTTGAATGATTTGGTGTATTCTTGTTGATATAAAGGGTTATTTATGAAGTACTTTGTATATCTAGTCAGGCACTTAACATTTAGTATCATAACTCTTTTCTCATCCAAAGAAAGGAAGAAAATTTTGGTTCTTTTTGCATATTTTGTTTTTAAGAAAAAATGGGGTGACACACTTAAGGTTCATATCTGACACTTTATAAACCAAATTTAAAAAAAAAATGGATATTTGAATTCCTCTCATAAAAATACCCAATTTCAAAAAAACCTTCGGCCGAAATAGAGTCCGGGAAGTGAAGTTATCAACATTTTAAATTTGACAAATTTTTAGTGTTTCTTCCGAAAAAAGCTGTGCGATTTGCGTAGTAAGTTATTTTTATAAACCCTAAGTTTTGTTGAATATTTCTTCCAGGAGATATGTTTTTGATAGGAAACGATGATGGCCCTAGTATTGAAGAAGTCATAAAATATAGGAAGTTATTCAATACAGAGCATTGGAAATTGTTGATAAGTTTGAATTTACAAGGTGATGCAACCATTTGGTGGAATTCACTTAACTATAGAAAAATGATGACACTCTCCGATGAAGAATTTGAAAAAGTGTTTTTAGAAAAGTGGTCTCATGCCAAAAGTAAAGAGATAAACAAGGGTTTATTTTCATATGGTAACTCTATAATACAAGTTCATGGATGCATTCAACAAGAGAAAGTTAATGTTTCTATAAGCCCTAGTTTCCCGCAAAATTTTATCAACGTTCGGTTGGTTAATAGATTGCAATTTCTAGAAAAGAATATTCAAAGAAAACAAGTTGAGGGTAAAAATGTTAAAATTTTTAAATATTTGAAGCTCACTATGGAAAAATATGTGTTTATTTCTTATGTTTTTGCCACAGATATGAATGATGTGGATGATATTCTTGGATATATTTCGATGGAATCAATGGGTGAAATTAATCTCAATGTGCAATAAAAGTTTATAAATCTCTAGTAAAAGAAAAAGAAACTTTCAATGCAGGATGTGTCTCTTAGTAATAAAGACATGCCCATGGGGGAAAGCAAAGAAGTTATTATAGAGTCCGAAGTTGAATCAGAGGAAGATTCTACAAAAGGATATGAAGAAAATCCAAAGGAAGGACACAATGAATAATCCAAGGAGGCCAATGACTCAAAGAAAAACTATGTTGCAGATTTGAAGAAACAAGAACCAATTCCTACAGTTGTTGTATATCACCATCCACACCATATAGAGAAAAAAAAACCATCAAGGCAGGGGTGTGAGCATCAACACTCTTATTATGAACCAACATGGAACCAAAAAGGAAACCAATCAGGAGGTGTATGGAGGACTACCAACATTATAGAACAATATCAAGATAGAGAAAGAATACCATTGCACCACAAGCATGGTCATGAAAAAGATGAGGGTGGAAAGGAAGAAGTTGGACCTCATGGTAGTCTTCCATTATGATGGATGGATGGTTGTACTTGGTACCAATTGAATACATTTCTTAGCCAATAATATTGTATGGTTTCTTCCCATGTTTCAATGACGAAACATCTGAAGGAGGATGTAATGTAGTATACCTAGGGAGGTACCCAATAGGAATGTGGTTGTGTGTTATTAGTGGAATCCATTCAATGTAAGGTGGACTAGGTCCACTATATTATTAAATAAGACCCACTATGGTAGTTATATATATCAATATGACCATAATAAATGTGAGAAGGATTTCTAGAATATTTCTTCTCTAGAATGTTCCTAGGAGATAGAAACAATGTTATATAAAAATGTGTACGCAATGTATTGAAGCATAATGAAGTATATTTTGATTGTAAAAAGAGGGGACTTCTTGAGGAGTGTTATCCTTCCTTAAGGATTAATATATGATGTTTCCCTAACTCAAGGGTTTTGTCTATTTATTGTGTTCAATATTTGGTGTATTCTTGTTGAGATTAAGGGTTATTTATGAAGTATATTTGTATATCTACTCAGGTACTTAAAAATTTGTGTGATCTGTGGGATAGAACTATTGATCCAAGACTCACGAGATATCTTTAAGTTGATACTCCATTTTCTTTATCCCCAACAAATTCTGAATCAGAATATATAATCATGTTGAAGCCATCCACCTTCAAGTACCCAAGTCCAAAACTTTGAGTTACCTTCAAGTCTTTTAGAACTCTTTTTGTAACATAATATTTTGAGAATTAGGTGTTTCTGGGTTATAATTTCCAATTTCTCAACCGAGAAAAATGTCAACATATTTTCTCAGCCGAGAGTTCTAATATTTTTCGGAAAATAATTTTACCAAGGTTAAACTTTTTTTGGCTGAGAGTTTAGCCGTGGTTAGATAATTTTTTGGCCAAGAACATTTCAGTTTCTAGGCCAAGAGTATGATTAAATTTTTGGTATCAAACTTTGTGATTAACAAGAATATATTTCTTTCCATTATTTTGGCCGAGATTTGAAACAAACTCTCGGGAAAGAGTTTTGTTTAACGTCGGGTTACTTTTTGGGCCAAAAAACTCTCGCTTGAGATTTTTTGGTCAATGAATACAACAAGCATTTCTACAATTTTCTGAAAATTTTCACTTGATCAAGGTGGAAACCATGCAAAATTTGAGAATTACATGTCGGATTTTATACCAGTAGATTCATCATTGAGTCTACTTTCTCATCGTATAAGAATTTTTGAATTTCATCTAGGATTTCTATTTTTTAATATTTTTTTTCTAAACTTTATCACTAGGAAATTTAGTGAGCTAAACCAGTCACAATGAAAAGAACAAAAAAATGTAAAAAATCACAAGGATGTTCCTTGCGCTTTCCTCTTCAAAAGGGTAGTTTTATCTTGTTTGATAAGAGTCACATTTGAAATAAAATGAGAGGACACCAACATGTGTCAATAAAGAAGCATTTTTTAAACATATGCTATTTCGATAAATAATAAAAAATAGTGCTTAAGTTTGAAAATACTCAACATATATTCCACTGCCAAGTACGATCTATGTGTATTATGAGCATAAATTTGGTTTCCATAAAATGAATAACCATATCTAAAAAAATGAGGGGCATATAGGAAGGTCACTCATTACCCATACCTAAAATTTTAAAGTATATGTCATTGGTGCCCCTCAAATTTGTCCCAATATATGTCCATAAAAAACATTAAAACAAATATGATTACAAATCTAATACAATTCTCTAGAACTCTTGTGTTTATTTCAAGGTGAAATTTCTAAGGGAGATATGGGTTTGAAGGGGTTGAAGTTGAAAAACATAAAATTTTGTAGTTTTTTTGTCAAAAAAAGGGCAAAAAGTTTTTCCCAACTTCATATGTCCTTCACAAGGATTTTGCATGAACCTAGAAAGAATCCAAAAAACAAATGAAATTTTTGGTCTAGTGGTAGTAAGATATATAATACTTCCCACAAGTTGTTTGTACTTGGTTGCAGGCTCAAATGCATTCCCCTCCTTTGATGTGAGCTTCAAATTTTGTTCCATTGGAATGGAAAGATCATTAAACTCAATAATGTTGAATTTGTTCAACAATTCTCCAACATATTTATTCTGGGAGATCAATATGTACTTTGGATTTTGAATCACATCAATTCCCAAATAGTAGTGATGATTTCCCATTTAATATATCATCTCAAATCCTTTCTTCAACTCGTTCTTTATCAATGCAATGCAGATTTCATTGTTCCCTATTATCAATAGTCATCTAAATATACTACAATAATTACAACAATTTTTCCAACTTCCTTGACAAACAGAGCTGCATCATCAATATTGTAGTGCCTGAAATTAAATTTTAGAAGATGTTCAGTTATATTTTCATATCAGGATTGCATTGCTTGTTTAAGGACATCTAAGGATTTTACGAGATTGCATACTTTTTTTTCTTGTCCTTTCACAACAAATCCTTCTGGTTGAGACATGAAAACATTCTCTTTCAAGTCTCCATTTGATAAATCCATATTCACATCCATTTTTCGAAGTTTTCATCCATTCGGTGCTACCATGGAAAATAGAGTAAATAGGGTATCCCATTTTTTTGTGGGAGCAAAAGTCTCCTCATAGCCAATACCTTATTTATGTGCAAATCCTTTTTCCATGAGCCTTTATTTTTTCTTGTCAAGTGAACCATCCTATTGTTGATGGGCATAAGTGACACACTGTCAACTGGAAGGATAGATCGAGTCTGGGGTTTTCTAATTAACCCAAGCCGTTTGGTGTGATCTATCCTGACAGGTTTAATGGCTTTGTTAGCCAACTAAGGTCCTAAAATAATGAAAGAAAATAAACTACCCTAAAGCTATAACTACGATACTTTGTATATGAATCTAATTATTTACAAATACTAAACAAAAACATAAATATGAGCATGTGATTATGAACAAAATATTTACAATTTGCAAGTTTTGGTAGATGTCTTGCGAAATCGATGTTTTTTTAATTATTGGCAAAGTAGATAAAGAAAGCACATATTTTTATATTTTCTATTTTATAATTAAAATCTAAGAATTCTAAGGATACTAATAAAATGTAGTCTGAAACAAGAATAGAATAAGGGCCATAGCCAATTTAAACTGCCTCATTTCATTTATAAATAAACTAATAACATAAATTAAATGTGAACAAAACTAACCTAAGATTAGCCTTATACTGTGTCTATGTCCGTGTGCAATCCAAACTTCTAGTTATCTTGCTTGTGAGAGAAATTTGAAACAGGTGTATGCTAACATCTCCTGAGTGAACTCAAAGTGTTTTCGGGAGTAAGGATATAAGACCAGATGAATAAACACATAGATCTAGTGACCTTGTAATGATGAATGTTTACAGTAAAAGAAATTTTAATGTGTAGCATTCATATGATATATCAACTCAACATCAAGTGTAAATCATTGATATTAAAGTGAAATAATGGTCACAGATATATTATCTGAAACAATAAATTATAGACAAACTTTAAAGTGCTGAATAAAATGAAACATTATATGTTGTTGAGGCTAAAGTTGTGTAACATATTAATATCCCATAATATAAGAGGCCAAACATAAATGATACAATGTCACGTTGGTCTAAAGATGAAATGTGAACAACGTGTCCATTCAATTCTGAGAATTACATGTCCATAATTTGTTTCAAGCAAAGATGTCCTTCACTAACAATGTGAACAGTATTTAAAGTAACCTGGGATCCAAAAATCATATCTCACATGATAGAGTTGAATCTCCCAAATCAAGTAATATTACAAAAATAGTGGATTGGAAACCACTCATAATAGGGTTTACTCAAAAAATAAATCAAAGTTTTTATAAAACATAAAGAAGGATAAACTACTAATTATTTAGGCGTATGATTGAAAATATTTCCTCCAAATAATCAACAATAGAATCTCCCATTTCCTGAGAAATCCAAAACCAAATTGATAAATTAGAAAAACAATTACTAATAACTAATTTTTTATTAAAAGAGACTTGGCTACAAAATCGAAGATTCTGTAGCCAGTCTTTAGTCTAGTAAATGAAAGCAGAATTCAAATCTACTTATTTTGAATTAGATAACAGAATCAAACTAAATCATAACAAAATGTTTTACCATTAAAAGTTAACTAAAGAGGGATCATGCAATTCAAATTTTATTATTTCCTTGATATTGGTCGCACTCTTGATGACTATGTTTCCAGATTTCGTGATACGTTTAGTCTCCCTCTCTACATGCGCCTTGAGATGAAGGTTTTCTTGCCTCAAGCAATCATTCTGAGCAGTCAGAGTTTTGATTCGAGCCTATAAGAGAGGGATGTCGGTATAGTAACGCTCAAATCACTCGAAACAACCATCACAATGTATAGGGGAGATGGCAGGTCGATGAAGGGCGAAATCAACCAGAGGTGCTTCAGTCTTACCTGTTGTTTGCTTCAGATCTTTCCTAATACCGAAGAATCCTTCTTTACCTTTAAGGCATGGTGGTAAATTTGTCATGAAATCATAAGGTTCAGAATGAATGATAACCTCCCTCGTGGAACCCTTAATTTCTAGATCTTCCCAAACTAGAAAATCCTCTATCTCAAGATCTAAATCCTCATCGATATCGATCGGATCGATCAAGCTCAGATGAGTATCGTTTTGGTTCCTTAGTTTCCTAGATATTAGGTGACCCGCTTTCTTGTTCTTGAAACCCAAGTCTGTGCATTGTGGTTTTCTTCCTTTACAGCGTTTCCTAACATCAGTCTCACCATTAGCATCGTTCACATGTGCCTGAGGATTATTTCCATTCAATTCGACAGTTACCTGTTCAAGATATCTACACAGTAATCCTTTATCTAGAGGGGTTTTATCAATAAAATCTAGTTCGTCCATTGAATTTATGAACTGGATTTTAACCACTGGCTCGTCCGAGTTAGGGTTTGGAATTAAGAGAGGGTTGGTTGTAGGATCAGCCTGGGAGAAACCATTCCTCATCAAAATGATCTCCCAACTGTCACCCTATGATCGACAGATGATGCATCAACGAGATTTTAACCAATCCATGGTGGAACAGACTCGAGTCGACACTTTATTGCTTGTATCGTTTTGGCATCTTATAAAGACTCATAAATAAGTAAAAGGGCATATTTAAATCGAAACCTATCAAATTCATGAGCAAATGGATATATGTAGAGAAAAACCAATCCGTATCTACCCTCACATGTAACAAATTGTTTCAAGATTAACAACAAACTATGCCATCTAGGTTTTAACAGAGTGATAGGAATACCTCTAATGCAACAAGTGGGTTTTAGAGATGTCATGAAGAGAATCCATGGGACTTCTTCTATTCGGGCATTCTTGAACCATTTCTCTCTCTTTGAGGGGAACCCTGTTTCTTTTCTCATGAATTGCTCGGTCAATTCTAATTGGATGTCTCCTATCTTAGCTCTGAAACCATCAAAGGTTTGTGCAAATGCTTTTTCCACCTGAAGGTTATAACCCTATAATTTTTCGAGAAACGCATCCTAGCCATGACTCTTTAATTCATCGATAGTATCATCATGGGATAGTAAGGCCTGACATTCATTTGGCTCTATGCGAACGACAAGCACCATGACCACTGTAACTAGAATGCAACGAAGATTACTCTGAATAGTTTCAGGTTGGAATCGCACGAGCAACACAAACAAGTCTAAATGGAGAGTAGAAACATGGAAACAACAGAGCCTGAGGGTTAATATAACTCGGATAGTGGGAGTTAAAACCAGACATTTCATTGTATCCCTTACCATGTCTCGCGATGAGTGCCAAAATTATAGAATACCAAACCCTATGTTGATAATGAATCGCTTCATTAATGTTTTGAGCTAGCAAGGTAAGGTGAGTACTCGAGTATAGCAGGTTTGTACTCATTGGTATGAATTCTCATACAGCCATTGAAATCATAAAAAGGATATCAAATAATTAACCAAAGTTCTTCATGAATCAAAGCAATTTGATAGTGAACCACCAAACCATTGAAACAATAATAATCGTATTAACACAAAAATGGGTCTAACAACCATTTCATAAGATTTGCATTTTAATTGAGTATGGGTGACCTTTAAAAAGATGTTTCTAAGGCACAAAAAATTATAACACCAAGCCAAGTTTTATGTTTAATTCATGCTTGCAGTCATGAATTAAAATAAAACGAACAAAAATGCAAACCATAAGAAATTAATAAGGAAATCATTTAATCTAGCAATCACTTTGAAATTCTCAAAAATGTTTATGAAATTGAGGTGATGGAAGCTACAGAAAAATGAAATCGACATTTGATCGTGTTAAATATCAAAATCATGTGTGGCTTCCAACAAGGCTCTATAATGAATATGAGCAAGTCTCCTATGCCATAGCTCACTCAAGTTGATAGTATCATGTAACAGGGCATGGACTGGTTAGACATTCAACCTTTATAAGTTGTTTTCTCGAACACCAATTACTCGAGCAGAATCCATATGTGAGTTCTTGTGCCATGCAAGAACTTTTCCTTCAGAAAATGTAACCTTGTAGCCTTTATCTTCTAAGGCAGAAATGGAGACAAGGTTCCTTTTCATCCTAGGTACATATAGTACCTCACTTAATTGAATGGGTATGTCAGAATCTAGTTGGAATGTAGAAGTTCCAACCCCTTTCACATAGATGATGCATCAACAAGATTTTAACCAATCCATGGTGGAACAGGCTTGAGTTGATACTCTGTCACTTGTATCGTTTTGACATCTTATAAAGACTCATCAATAAGTAAAAGGGAACATTTAAATTGAAACCTATGAAATTCATGAGCAAACGGATATGGTAGAGAAAAACCAATCCGTATCTACCCTCGCATGTAACGAATTGTTTCAGGATTAACAACAAACTATGCCATCTAGGTTTTAACAGAGTGATAGGAATACCTTTGATGCAACAGGTGGTTTTTCGAGATGTCATGAACAGACTCTACGAGACTTCTTCTATTCGAGCGTTCTTAAACCATTTCTCTCCCTTTGAGGGGAGCCCTATTGCTTTGCTCAGGAATTCCTCGGTCAATTCTAACTAGATATCTTCTAACTTAGCTCTAAAACCATCAAAGGTTTGTGCGAATGCTTTTGCCACCTGAATATTATAACCCTGTAATTTTTCAAGGAATACATCCCAGCCATGACTCTTTAAGTCATCGATAGCATCTTCATGGGATAGTAAGGCCTAACATCCATTCGGCTCTATGCGAACGACGGGCACCATGACCATTGTAACTAGAATGAAACGAAGATTACTCAGAATAGTTCCAGGTTCGAATTGCGCGAGCAATAGAAACAAGTCCGAATGGAGAGTAGAAACACGAAAACAACAGAGCCTGAGGGTTAACATAACTCAGATAGTGGGAATGAAAACCAGACGGTTCATTGTATTCCTTACCATATCTCGTGCTGAGTGCCACAATTACAGAGTACCAAACCCTATGTTGATAATGAATCGCCTCATTAATGTCTTGAGCTAGCATGGTAAGGTGAGTACTTGAGTACAACAAGCCTGTACTCATTGGTATGAATGTTCATACGACGATAAAAAAGGATATCAAATAATTAACCAAATTTCTTCATGAATAAAAGCAATTCGATAATGAACCACCAAACCATTGAAAAAATAATAACCGTATTAACACAAAAATGGATCCAACAACCATTTCATAAGATTTGCATTTTAATTGAGCATGGGTGACCTTTTAAAAAGATTTTTCTAAGGAACAAAAAATTATAACACCAAGCTAAGTTTTATGTTTAATTCATGCTTGCATTCATGAATTAAAATAAAACGAACGAAAATGCAAACCATAAGAAATTAACAAGGAAATATTTTAATCCAGCAATCACTTCAAAATTAACAAAAATGTTTACGAAATTGAGGTGATGGCAGCTACAAAAAAAAATGCAATCGACATCCGATCATGTTAAATATCAAAATCATGTGTGGCTGCCAACAATGGCGACGTACTGAATGGAGCAATTATCTCTGCATCACCAAAAAATCCATGTTAGGGTGAATAAGAAAGAATGAATTTTTAAGAAACAATTGACATCATGTCAAGCATCCTGATAAAAACTCAGAAAATAACGTAGTCTAGCATCAGACGTGTTTCTTTCATAAATTCAATATGGTATCAAATCTACATTACGAGCGAAAAAATGTTTAGGCAACCGACTCTGATACTATTGACAGGGACACTACTGCCAACAGGCGTCCATAGCCTCGACAGGGATGCCATTTAACCCAATCTAACACCTCTGTCCCATCCAAAAGTTGTCCATTCAAGATAAAGAACATCTTTATTTTTGATCAATTCCAAAAATACAAACTTGATAATTTTCTTAAACACGACATTGCTTCGCTGCCAACAGGCCTGTTCAGTACCCCGATGAAGTTGCCTTGGTATCATGCATGCATTTACCCACTACCAACATACTTGTTCAGTGTCTCGGCGGGTTTACAGATACTTCCCACACCTTGCAGTTCTTTCAACTCTCTAGAATTTGTTTACAATTCCTTGGCATCATGCATGCATTTACCCACTGCCAGAAAACCTGTTCAGTGTCTCAGTAGGATTACAGACACTTCCCACACCTTGCAATGCTTTCAACTCTCTAGAATTTGTTTACAATTTCACAGAAACTTTATGATATTCAAGAGAGCGGGGTGATGCGAAAAATATTAGATTTCAAAAACAAAACTTGATATTTTATAACTTATTTTCTCGTTTGACGACCTTCATCATGATATGAACATTTAGATTTTTGTTAAGAAATCATCTCGAGGACAGGAAGGTATAATTGAGTTGTTTTCCTTAAAACAGGGACAACGTTAAGAGTTTTATTAATTATAATCGTGTCTTCTTGTAATTTTAAAGAGAAACTAGGAACAATATTTTGAACAGAAAATTTCTTTTGCTGATCTGAGTTTAAGCGTTTACAACACTAGTGCTTTGAGGAGTCATCAATTGTTTCTCTTGGATAAAAATTTTGATTTCCCTTCCACAAATGAAATGGTGACTCAAACATAATTATTCAGAAATAAATAAAAAACAAGAAAAATGAAAAGAACCAAAGTTAAAATAACAGAAAAGAAAATTAAACAAACAAAATATGTACAAAAGGGGTGAATCTGGAATCATCAGGTGAAATACCTTTTGAGAGCCTGGCCATTCACTGGGAAAGTTTCTTGTTGTCCCTCCAAATTATGCAGATGGAAAGAGCTGGGAGCCAATTTTTCAGAAATTACAAATGGTCCCAACCACAGATTCTGGAACTTGGCGTGTTCCCCTTTTCCCTCGTGAGATTTTTCCCATTTGAGAACCAATTCTCTGACATTGAAATTCCTATCTGAAGAAGAATTTGAAACAAACTATCTTTTTACAATTTTTTGATGCTGATCCAGTTTCTGCTTTGCTTGTGTTCTCACTTCCTCTAATTTCAATAAGTCGTTTATTCGATTTTCTAAAGGAGGGCACTCATCTTCTTGAACTTTCTACGACAATTGCAATAAGGGAAGTAAAACATGCAGAGGGAGAATTGATTCTCTTCCATAGACGAGAAAGAAAGGGGAATTACCAATAGAGGCCTTTGGGGTTACCCTATCAGCCCAAAGTGCATTATATAGTGCATTGTGCCAATTTTTGTGATTTTCTGAAACTATCCTCTTAATGATCTTGATTAAATTTTTGTTCATTGATTCTGCTAGGTCATTTCCTTGAGGATAGTAGCTTGCAAAATACTTCAGTTTGATCCCTTTTTCCAAAGAAAAAACGTTCATATAAAGGGATTAAAAGTAAGAGGCGTTATCAAAGACCAGACATTCGGGAACGCCGAATCGAGCGATGATATGAGATTTTAGGAAAGATACTACTTGATTTGTGTTCACCACTTTCAAAGGTACAGCCTCAGACCATCTAGTAAAATAATCTGTTGTTGTAAGGATATACTTGTG
>CBVK0103159947.1:0-15363 GCA_900067695.1 Picea abies
ATGAAATTACAATATACATTTACAAGGAAATTTTTTCTTCGGGGGCTTCGCCCCCAAACCCTTGCCAGGTGCCCACTTTCCCCCAAACCCCCCATCCAAGGGGATGAGTCCTTCGGACCTCGCAGGGGGGAAATCCCCTCCTGCAACCCCCCCCCATGTGGAGTGGTATACAATATTCCAGGGTGTACAGTCTTCATGGGGTATAAACATGACTAAAAACAAAGACCCATGAAACATGAAGATATTCAGGCTCCACAACCAACATCTTGAATGATATGTTATATGAACTATTTCTATGCATATTGCTTGAGTTATTTGAAATTTGTGGTTACTAATAGACACAATGATAATGTTATTGATGTAAGTAATTATTATTTATTATCTCTAATGGTGGAATTATTGCTTTAACATAATTGATTGTTAGCATGAACTATTTATGTGACACACAATTAAACATTCTATTGTGTCTATCTATTTAGAAATTCTCCTGATCACGATAGGATAGAAATAGTTAGATTATATAGTTTTTAGTTTGCTTTAATTAGTTATTTTTAGAGTTAGATATAATTTAGTGGAAATCAATTCACTTGTTCCCTCTAATTTATTTCAAATTATTAGTGGAAACCAGGCCCACATACTGGTCGAAACTTGCCATTCCAAACGAGAGCGAATCTAATTGGGAATCACCATCATACATTTTACCTTACTTGCTTGACATGACATTTGGACCCATCAACAAAATTGGCACTAGAAGGAGGGACATCAAAATGAATGGTTAGTAAATATTTGCATAAACCTACCCATTCTGATCCACCTAAAAACCCCTCTCATTGTAGTGAATCTCATACTCCTCACTCTGAGAAAATCCTTAACCCACATATGAGTCCTGTGCAAACTCCTACTCAAATTTATAGTAAAAAAGGTGTGTACCCATCCAACCGTACATTGTCAATTTATCCTTTATTTGAAGTTATAGACATTGAACGTGAGATCTCACATACTCGTGAACGTGTTCTAACTTGATTTTGGGGTAGAAAAAACAAGAAACACCATGTTGAGTAACCTTTACCCGATATACACAAATAACTCAATATCGAAAGGCCAATTGACCCTAGTGTTATAATTGATACACTAGAACCCTTAGTTATAATATTTCCAATTCCCCAAGAGGAATACTTGAACCCGTGGACTTAACCATGGAAAAATACTTATCATTCAGTGTTATTCAACCACTGAGCCCCCCCGATTCTCCTCCAATTACCTCCAAAAATTCGTTCGAAGGAGAACCCCCAGAGGAAGAACCTTCAAGTGATCATCCAAGGAGTCCCACAGGAGGAATGGCTAATGAAAATACAAATTCTAATTAGCCTTGGTTTGCTCAGGACGTTGTTGCTATCCTAGGAGGTGCTCACCCCTTACCCATTCGCCCTAAAAAATTTATGCCAAAATTTGATCTTGATAAGAAATATTCAACTAAAGATCATATTAAAAATTTCATTCTTGTTGTAAGGTTAATAAATGTAGAGAACAAAGACATAGTTTGCATAATTTTTCCTTATACTTTTGAAGGTAAAGAATCTACGTGGTATTTTTCTTTAATACAAGGGTCAATAACAAGATTGAATGCATTTGAGACTACTTTCAAAGATAAGTTTGGCAACAATAAAACCCCAATAGTTCTAGTATTAGAATTATCTAGGATAAAAACGGATTCTAAGGAAAAAGTTAAAGATTTCAATCAAATAATTTTGTCCTTAATAAAAAATATTCTTGATAATTCTAAACAGGTTGAGGCCATATCTATCAAATTTTACACTTTATCTCTACCAGTTTCAATGGGCATGTTTGTAAAAAGAGCTGAGAAAGGTACTCTAGAAGAATCTTTTATGGAAGCCATAAAAGTGAAAAAATACATGCTTAATTTAAAAGGTAACCCCAGGTTAGAAATAGACAAAGACAAATCAAACACAAAGAAGTTGGCTGCAACTAAGGTCCCTGCCGAGAAGAAAGACCAAGATATCGTTGATATGGAAATCCTACAGAGGATTATAAATAAACTCTCAAATGAAATTGTTGACATGAAAAGTAATGTTGGAGAAGGTACATAAAATATCAAGAGGTTTTTGAAATATCGATTCAATAGGAGTACCCCTCCCACAAATAAAACTACTTCACCTATCGAGGAGATAACTATGGAATACTTTCTCAATATGTTTAGATCCTTGGCCTCTGGTGGATATTCCTATTCAAGTAGGAAATATGGAGAAGAAGATGAAGAGTAAACAAAAGGAGAGGAGGAATATGGGAATATAGAAGAAGCCTCTAGAAAGTAAGTCAATTCATTTTGGGATGTTTTCTACAACCTATTTGAATAGGAGGAGGAGGAAGAAGTTAAAGAAATCCATATGTTTCAAAATGCATATAACACCAGAAGTAAAATAAAATCTTTGACCTATGATTATTCTCCTGCTCCTGAGCCTGCAAATAAAATAACAATAGCTCAAAAGTTCACTTCCAATGACACAACGTCCTCTTCTTCATATGTTGTGGCTAACATGGAGTGTGATTTTGTTGCATATTTAAAAAATAATAAGGATAATATATTTTTGTTTGATCCGTTAAAGTTACCACAAATAGAGGATAATTCCATCAAATCTCTCCAGGGATCCTGTTCAAGTAAGAGCAAGGATGCCAATATAGGTGGAAATAAAGAAAATGAAAAATTTGTTCATAGTACAGATTCTGGGAAGACGACTACAACGAAGCAATCTAATGCGAATGAGTCTCTAATTGGTAAAAGGCCGAAATATACTCCTCCTTTTCTCTTAATGTTTGAAATATTCAACATGAATGTTCATAGGCATGTGGTTGATTTAGGTTCCTCTTCTAATGTGATTCCATTTACAACATGTGAAAAATTAAATTCCAAACATGAGAAGTTAGATATTCAAATCATACAACTGGATAGATCAAGTGTTAAGGTTATGGAAGAATTGAAGAATGAATTGATAAGACTAGATTCCAATCCAAAAGTTCACCAAACAATAGATATCATTGTGGTAGAAATTCCTGAAACATATGGACTCCTATTGAGTAGAGTCTTGTCTGCACTTTTAGAAGGATACTTTACCATTGACTGGTCTCATCTGTGGCTTCCCTATAATAGTAAACCAAACCAGATAAGAGTCGAAAGGGAGAGATAGATGACGCATTTAGTCACATACCTTAATGATTCAAATGAACCTGTTATGTTCAATTATTCTATTATTGGGAATTATAGCTTATAAACGTTCTTTGGAGATTTTAATACTGAATATCTCCACATGTGGAATCACATATGCAATCTAAAACCCTTCATTGCACTCAGATTGTTGATCTTGATTATAATGTAGTAGGTGGGAAAGGTTCTAATTCATAGGTACATAGTAGTCTAATTGTAAAGAGTAAATTGGATGCACAAATACATTAACTTAGAGTTACAAACTAACTTAGATGTATAGATTACCCAGGTTGTATATACTCACTTAAACATATATTCTAATTTGAATGTACATACTAAAATAAATATTGATACTCATGTAAATATAGATAATAACATGTTGACCTTTTTTTGATGGATCCAAGTCAAATGAGGGTGCATGTGTTGGTTGTATCCTCAAGGATCCCAAAGGAGATTTTTTTTGCTAGCCTACAGATTGGAATTTGAGTGCACTAAAAATACTGCAGAGTATGAAGGGGAGGTAGGTGCCGGTGGGGGAGGTTCTCCTAGACCCAGGAGGAAATAAATTCTTGGACTATTATTGGAATATGGGAACTAGAAATAATAATAGAGCCGAATCCTATGCTCTATTTCAGGGAATTTTATTAGTCAAACATAAGAAAATCAAGACCTTGAATGTAGTTGGGGACTCCAAAATTGTTATAAGTCTTATGATATTAGGTTTTTCGTCGAATTATCTTTCGCTAAAGAAAATTTTGGATCGAATCTGACTTCACTCTAGTGGTATTCTCATGTGATTTTTTCATGTCTATATGCATAATAATTATGAAGCTGATGAACTTGCCAATTAGGCAATTGACAAAGCCTCTAGTCTCTTAGGTGTCAATATTGAGGAGTCTTATGCTCCTTTGTTGTTACCAAGAGCCTAATATTCTCCCCTCACTCAAGGATCCTTCATGTTTGACATGTGGGAGGTGATGGTGGTATCGTTGCATTTGTTCCAATGTGCATAAGTTGATAAGACAGAGGATGGGAAGCATGGTGGCAACAAATCGCTCTGTGTGTGTGAGACATTACACCCTCGTAATGAATTCGATTGGAAGGTACATCGGTTTAGACGAGTTTGAAGCCTAGTGCGGGATGAATATTCTTGTAGAAAGTGGGATGGTACATATTGGGCTAAGTCAATTGGCTCAGAGAAATACAATCGTCACCAGACATTCTTCTGAGGTAACAGAGGGTAGACGAATATGATTATTCTAGTTTCAGAAGGTACAGGTCGTGGTGCGAAATAATGGATCTGGGTACTTTCATTCAAATCATGAGTTCAAGTGGCTTTATAGAGACAATATGGTTATATCTGGCATAGCAATAGATGGAGAGTATGAAAGTAAGAGTGTATGTAGAATTGTAGCTCTAGTGGGTTTTCTATGGTGGGAAGAGTGGCCATTTGCTTGGGGTTCAATTTACCCGGGCTGGTTGTTCTTTTTTTTGGGGTGACGAATAGTTCAAATCAAATTCTCCTTGTGCATATTAGAAGGTGGAGCATCTATTTCCAAAGTTGGTGAGCCTAAGTGCTTCACCTTAGGAAGAATGAATTTGGAGGGAAGAAGAGGATTGCGAGTCTTTGACAGGGAAATGAAGGAGCTTGAGGAAGAAGATCACCAACGATTGCATATTAGGGTGGGAGATTTAAGCTCGATTATCTCCTTTTTCTTGGAAACACTTTCTCAACATCGAAACTTGATCGATTAGCTGAAGGATGAAGTGTACGCATCGAGAAGTCAGAATGAGGAAATGAAATTCAAATTGAACAATTGGAAGGGAACCATGAATAGTCGTCTCCAACAGGAATATCTAGCCAGGGATCTAGGAATGAGTCAACATCGAAACTTGATCGATTAGCTGAAGGATGAAGTGTACGCATCGAGAAGTCAGAATGAGGAAATGAAATTCAAATTGAACAATTGGAAGGGAACCATGAATAGTCGTCTCCAACAGGAATATCTAGCCAGGGATCTAGGAATGAGTCAACAACATTTGTTTTTCCACTTTCACACCTCAATGAGCATGTGGTAGAGGAATGGGAAAAATAAGAAATGTTAGTCATCAAGAAAGAACCTGATAGTTGATAAAAAATCATTATGTAATCCCCATGTTTTATTTTTGTATATTTATCAACGATATTTTCTACCGGTTATACTCTTTAAAAAAAATAGTAGCTAAGTTTCTGGAGAATTAGCAAGGGGAAATATATAGTCAATCTAGAACCAACTATGCAACAGTTTTTTGGGGAGTTATGGGGTATTTTTGAAACTGATTTTATACTCAGTGGTCTTGACCACACCTTACTGATTTTATACTCAGTGGTCTTGACCACACCTTTTTAATGTTATAAAATTATCCAATTTTTGTGAAAAAAAAATATTGCAGAGTATGAAGCCCCGATTCAGGGGCTAAGAAAAGTAGTTGAAATGCAAGTAAAAATTTTAAAAGTGTTTGATGAATCTGAAGTAGTCATAGGACAAGTACGTGACACTATTCATTGCATTTATAGTCACCTTAAAAGTTGCCAGTGGGAGGTATGGTATTTAAAAAATAATTTTGATGCTTTTAACATTAGTCATATTCATTGATCATTGAATTATGATGATGATATTTGAGCTAATGTAGCATCTTGGTTGATTCCATCAGATGGATTAATGCCTAACATTTTTTCCATGGAATTGTTGTACATGCCCTTAATACCAGAAAATGTTACCAATTGGAGGGTATTTGAATTTGATCAATAGATAATCATTTTTTTGACCACGAAAGATACATTTAAAGATTATTCCATTGATGAAAGACAATATGATCAAGAAGTAATATGTCTAAATGTTGATTCTTGAGTGCAAACAAATGAGGATAAACATACTTCAAAGAATATCATCCATAGACCTGTGGTGAGAGTTGAATTTTTTTATGACATACATGACAAAGTCAATAAAGTCACCAATTACAAAACTAATAGTTCAACTGTGTAGTATGAAGTGATTAATTTGGGAATGGATAACAACCCTCAAACTGCCAACCTTGGTACAAATTGCTCCCCGACAGAAAAGCATGCCTTCATAAATATTTTTAGAGAATACAAATATATATTTTCATGGACATATGATGATCTAAAAACCTTTGATACTAATATCATCCAACATGTCATATCTATGATTCCTGAAACAAATCCCTTTCAACAGAAATTGAGGAAAATGAATCCCATTATACAACATCTAGTGAAATGAGAAGTGAACAACGTAATGGCTATCGAGATTATTTTTCCTATAAGGCATACACAATGGATAACCAATATAGTACCTGTCATAAAGAAAAATGGTGATATCAGAATCTATGTAGATTTCATAAATTTGAACAAAGCCTCTGAAAAGGACAACTATCATGTTCCTACTATGGAGCAGATTTTGCAGTGTGTATCTGGATTTGAAATGCTATCACTTTTGGATGGTTTTTTAGGATATACTCAAGTCTTAGTTTCCCATGATGATCAACTGAAAAATTCTTTTAGAATGAAATGGGGAACATATTCCTATAGGAAAATTCCTTTTGGTTTGATTATTGTTGGAGTCACTTCTCAGAGAGATATGGAGCATTCTGCAGGTTAATTGATAAATGTGTTGTAGTATATATTGATGATGTCACTATATTTGCAAAAAATAGAAGAGAGCATGTGTTGGAACATCGAATTAGGATGGTTCATCACACTTCTCCTAGAATCAATTGGTCGGGAGGTCAACCTACATTTGAAAACAATTGATCGAATGGTCGACCTACATCTAGAAACAATTGGTCGGGTGATCGATCAGATATCTACATTAGTCAGTTAAGTAATCAATAGTCATGTTGGTCAGACATTCGGTCAAAAATCAAAGACAGTCGGTCATTGGATCGACCAACCGAGCAATTAACTATGAGTTGGATGTGTAGATGGTTAGGTTGAGCATCCTTGTCGATACGAATAGAAAACGTGGATTTGATAAAGTCAAATATTCCTTGTCGATACGAATAGAAAACGTGGATTTGATAAAGTCAAATATAACCCCTGATGGTTATATGTGGACAATATATTCCCAATTCCAAGGAATTTGGTTAGATATTGAAGCTATAAATAGAAAACCTGATGGGTAATTATTGTAATGTAAATATCATTTTTTTTAACAAGATGTCCAACATGCATTGTGGTGTTTTGATCATAATGAGTCATTCTTACGTGTTGTAATGCCATATTTAGACACCACCCTTTTTATCTTTGAAATTTTTTCCCTCTTTGATTATCTGCAACTCTATTTATCTATTTTGTATCAGGTTACACCCAATCCCCAACATGGTATCATAGAATATGGTTTTGACCTCGCCCGTTGTCCACAAATCATGTTGATTTTGATTTATTGTGTGATTGACTCAAGGCCGGTGATTTTCTGACTGTAACTTGTGGAAACATATCTATCTTTCTAGATACCGAAGATTGATTCAAAGACCGATCTTGTAATTTTGAATGAATCAAATTATTTAGTATGGGATCTAGACATGGAAACCCTATTGAAAAGTAAAGGACTATAGAAGTATATGAAGACTGTGATTCTAGATCCAATAAATGATTAAGAAAATTTTATTGTTGATGGAAAGAAGGATGAGGCTACATGGGTCATCATGACCTATATCCTACAAGAGATTTGTTTTCACCTCAGTGGAATTGACTTCCCTCATCAAGTATGGGATAAGTTGAAGTTGTTGTTTTACAAAGTCGATGAAATCCACATCATGCAATTTGATAAACAGTTGATCTCTCTTTATACTCTTCCCTTTGATAGAATAGAGGACTATTTGGTGAGTACTGTGAAGGAACTATAGTTGAAATTGGGTTAATTTGGAAAGAATTATTAGAAGAAATATGGACAACTCATCAAGCTGGTCCTGATGAATTTGAGATCACCATTTGATGTGTTTGTTTCAATTTTCTTCACCAACTAGAAGACATGGAAGGAATATGGTACAAAATACACATTTGAATATTTTTGTGGCCTTTTGATCACTAATCAACATAGATTTATCGAGAAAGTAAATCATGGTGGTAAACATCAAACCCACTTGCTCAAGGGAAAGGGAAAGTCGAATCACAAGAAAAGAAGATTATTTGATACCCCCATATAGAAACTTGGATTCATTGATCGGAAACCTAAAGGGAATACATATGCACCCTGTAAAAGTCGAAAGAAGAAGGCCTATCATTACTATGGAAAGACTAGAAATGTGGAGAAGGTATGCTATGAGAAAAGAGATGATTTAGAGGAGAAGGTGAAGTTTCTTGAAGGATACATGTCTGTTGTTCATTGAATCGTTGATAATTTCACCTTCCATGTTATAAATTCTCATGCCTTTCTATCTCATTCTACATAAAAAGAATGGGTAGTCGACTCTAGGTGCACTCATCATATGACTAAGGATGGTTCTTTGTTCACCTCCTTAGATGAAGCTGTGGAGAATAATATTTATGTTGCTGATGAATTTGCTCTTGATATTGATGGCTACAATGATGTTTCCTATCGTTATGGGATAATTGTCAATGTCTATCATGTAACGAACCTCAATGCCAATATATTGTTTGTTTCTCATGTAACACAGGAAGGTAAAATTGTGGAGTTTTGTCCCGATTGGTTCTTTGTTCGATATTTGAATAAAGGTCAATCAATTGTCACAAAAGAGTTTCTTGACCCAAAGGAAAGTTTGTACAAGTTTTGTGACACGACTCAACCTGACTTTGAACCAATTACTCTTTTTTCTCACACTGAAGGACAAAGTCACACTTGGAATGAACGAATCAGACACATAAATTCTCAAAGATTGCAATTGATGACAACTTAGAATATAGTTGTTGTTTTACCTAAAGTTTTTCCTCTATATGGAGTTTGCAAAGGATGTGTGTTTGGAAAGCATCGTCAAGCACCCTTTGAATATGGTAAAGTGTGGCAAGCACATAACCTTTTGGTGCTAGTTCACAATGATATTTGTTGCATCAATCTACCTTCCTTAATAGGTGCAAGGTATATCTTGACTTTCATTAATGATATATCTCATTTCACTTGGGTTTATTTTCTAAAGAACAATAATATTTTTTTTGAAAAGTTCAAATATTTTAGAGTCCTTGCTGAAAATCAATGTGACCGACCTATCAAGTTCTCAAGATCACAAAATGGTGGAAATTATGTAAATCAAACTTTTGAAGAATACCTAGTTCGACCTGGTATTGATTGAAAGTGATCGTTTCCTCATATACCCCCGTAGAATGGCATTGCAGAATGCAAGAATCAGATAATAGTTGAAATGGATAGATATCTTTTGCAGGCCAAATATTTCCCTCCTTTCTTCTAGGCTAAATCTATCTACTGTGCAAACTATTTGCTCAATCAAATCTCGATTCCAGTTATTCCCTTGGTGACTCTAGTCAAATGATGGTGTGGAAGGAAGCCCTCATTCGACCAGCTCCATGTATTTGGATGTGTTTCCTAGGCTCGTATTTCTGATTATTGAAAAAATAAGTTGGATGAAAATATTAATGCTTGCATCATGATGGGATACTCTAAAGATTCTAAATCCTATTGCTCGTTTAATCTTATCAAATGGAAAATCATTATCAGAAAAAATGTATGAAATGATGAGAAGTCTTATGGAATCAAGTTATTTAATGCATCCTATGGATTGTTAAAGGATGATCACTTGGATGTTGTCTTCGACTCTGGTTCTCCCATTTCATTTTTCAATCCTTCGAATGGACAGTCAAAATATGTTCTTGTTTCGAATGGACCATCAATCATCAATTCGAATGGTTAATCGATAAATGTTTCGACTGGTCCTCCATCTCTATAGACTAAATCTATTCCGACTTGTAATTTTCCTTCTACCTAGATGGGACACCAAGACTATTGAAACTACTGGACCTAATGTCGGTGATATTTATTTAGGACAACAAACTCATAGTCAAAAGAAACCTACCATTGTTACATTGATGATTCATGTACTTGAAACTTCTAATCCTATTACCTACTCAGACGACCAAGGATGAACTTAATGGGAACAATCTATACAAACAAAATTGGATTCTTTGTCCAAAATCACAGTTGGGATTTCATTCCCTGATCGGAAAGAAAGAATGCTTTGAAGTGTTGATGGGTCTACATGACCAACTTTACCTTTGAAGTTGTTTTTGATTGTCATAAATCTCACTTCTTTGCAAAATGATTTTCTTAAGAATAAGGCATCGACTATACTGAGACCTTTTACTCTGTTGCGAAGATGAACTCTATTCAACTGATCCTTTCCTTTGCTACTCTATTTAGATAGTAGATCCATCAAATGGATGTGAAGAGTGCCTTTATTTATGGAGAACTCTTTGAAGAAATTTTCATGGAACAACCTCCTGTTTTTTTGATAGATTCTAACCTAGTTTTTCAACTCAAGAAGTCTCTCGATGGTTTGAAGCAAGCTCCTTGATCTTGGTATGTTAATATCAATAGTTTCTTTCTTGGACTTGGTTTCAAATGTTGTGAGTTTGATCAAAACTTATATGTACTCCATACTCATGGAAACACTTTGATTATTGTTGTATATGTTGATGACCTTGTCATAATTAGCAATAAAATTGATCTCATTCTTAGATTGAAGAAGCGACTTGATGACTCCTTTGACATGATAGATCTTGGCATTCTGCATTAGTTTTTGGGTATTCCAGTATTACCATTATTTGATGGACTTTTCATTTCTCAATCTAAATATGTGATGGATATTTTGACACATTTTAAGATGGAATATTGTAATCCTTGTGCTACTCCTTTTCAATCTAGAGTAAAAATAAGAAAAACTTTTCAAAATGCCAAAGTTGATGCTACAATCTATTGACAAATGGTTAAAAATATCATTTATCTTACTCACAATCAACCTGCCATTTCATTTGTTGTTAGTATGGTTTCTCGGTTTATGCAGGATCCAAAAGAAATCCACTCAAAAGTAGTCAAACACATTGTTCACTATATCAAGGGTACCACTCACTTTGGTATCCAGTATTTTTGAAGTTTAGATTCACTAGTCAGCTTCACTGACACTGATTGGGATGGCGACATTGATGATTGGAAGTCCACTTATGGATAAGTGTTTCACTTCAACACTAGACCGTTGGTTTGGTCGTACAAGAAACATACGGTAGTCTCGTTTTTTACTACATAAGAAGAATACCATGGCACTGTTCATTTAGGTACAAATGTAGTCTAGATTTGCCAAATTTTGAGTGAAATTGGATTTCCTATTTATACCTTAACCACTCTCACTGTGACAATTAGAGTGTCATTCAAGTTTTTGACAACCCTATTTCCCACAATAAGATGAAACATGTTGAGCTCCATGCTCACTATTTGATATAGTTGGTTCATGAGAAAATTATCTCTCTTATATATTGCAAGATATATGATCATGTAGTTGATATATTCACTAAGCCATTATCTGAAGCTAGGTTTATAAAGTTCTGTACGATTATTGGGATTCAGGAAGCTGCAATTATGGGGGGGTTTCCTACTGATGTAATTTCACCTCCAGAATCTCCAAATCCATGTGATGATGGGGGGTGCTGGAACATAAAGTTATGATGGTTTATCACACTTCTCATGGAATCAGTCGGTCGAGTGGTCGACCTACATCTGGAAACAATCAATCTAGCGATCGACTAGATATCTACATCAATCATTTGAGTAGTGGACAAGCCTATCAGTTGGATAGTTAGACAATAGTTGAATACATTTGGTTGATGGATCAACCAAGTAAGAAATCGACTACAGGTTGGATGCATGGAATTTCAAGTTGATAATCTTTGTCGAGTCGAATAGAAAATGCATATTTGAATATATAAACAATTGGCGCAACGAGTCATGATTATCATGTCAATATCATTGTTGTTGTACAATATGTCCAATATGCATTGTGATGTTCTGATCACAATGTGTTGTTCTTAAGTGTTGTAACAATGTATTTAGACACCACTCTTTTTATCTTTGAAAATTTTTCCTCTGAATCGATTATCTGTAGTTTTGTTTATGTATTTCGTATCAGGTTACACCCAATCCCCAACAACATCACCTTAGGAAAATTTTTGAAATATGTAGAAGGTATGGTATCTCTCTTAACCCCAAAAAATCCATCTTTGCAGTGGATGAAGGAAAGATACTAGGGTTTTTCATTTCCAAGGAAGGTATCATGATTGAGATAGAGAGAATAGAGGCCATATCAAATATTGTATTTCCCCATAATAAAAAGTCTATGCAATATTTTCTTGGAAAAATAAATAAAAATGTTGAGTTCAAATGGGGCCCCAAGGAATAATAGTATTTTATTCGAATAAGAGAAGAAATAGAAAAATAACCAGACTTATTAAGTCTTGATTTCAATAAGGATTTTATCTTATATACATTTTCTTCTGACACTACATTTGTAGTTGTTCTCACTCATAAAAATGATGAAGGGAATGATTTATCAATTGCATTCATAAGTTCAAGACTGCAAGGGGCATAACTCAATTATCTTGTGGTAGATAAACAAACCTATGCAATATTCAAAGAAGTTGAACACTCCAGACCTTACTTGCTCAAATCTAGAACCAATGTAATGGTGCCCTACTCTGCTATTAGAAACCTATTGGTACACAAGGATCTTGGTGATAAATGATCACAATGGGAAACTTCCCTATAAGAATATGACCTGGATATTAAACCTGCTAAAATAGTAAAAGGGCAAGGAATCTACAAGCTTGCAACAAAATCCAAAGAAACAAACTAATGAAGAGGACTTGTATACTGAAGTATATCTCAAAAAAGAGGAAGTATACTATGTTCCTACTCCTATTGATTCTTGGTACTTTGAGTTGAAATATTTACTCACTCAGGGTTGTGCCCCAAAATATTTGGAACCTAGAAAAAGAAGAGCTCTCAGGATAAAATCTACCCCAATATCAGATCATTAATGGAATTTTGTTTAGAAGAAACTATGATGATGTGCTTTTGAGACACTTTGAGAAATTAGATGCAAAAAGGTGCTCTATGAGCTGCATGATGATCTTACTAGAGGACATTTTGGAGGGGATACCACAACAAACAAAATTTTTAGGGAAGGATATTATTGGCCCAAAATGTTCAAATATGCCCATGCATATGCCATGAAGTGTGAAGTTTGTCAAAATTCAGTTGGAAGGGAGAAGACATTTTCTTTTCCTGTGCAACCTATTTTAGTTGACAGTCCATTTCGACAGTGGGGTTTAGATATCATTGGGGAGATCAATCCCAATTCATTCCAAATCCACAAATATATGTTGACTACAACTAAATACTTTAGAAGGTGGACACAAAAAATACCCTTGAAGATTGTAAATGAGAAAGATGTGATTTATTTCCTTGAATCCCACATAATTACAAGGTTTGTTGTCCCTTAGTCTCTAGTGTTTGATAATGAAAAATATTTTTCATCATTAAAATTTACTAAATTTTCTCTTGAAAATAATATTAAAATAAAACATGCAACCAACTATTATCCCCAAGGAAATGGTCTTGCAGAATCTACCAACAAGAATTTGATCATAATTCTCAAAAATATTGTGACTGGCCATAAAAGAATTTGGCATGTAGCTTTACCAAATTCCCTTTGGGATGATATCTAATCACACCAAAATCATCCTCAAAGAATTCTCCTTTTCCTCTATTGTATAGAAAATAATCTATTTTACTTACCCATATCTTCTTGCCTTCCCTCTATCTCTCCCAAGCTTCCTAAGATGGTAATTGTCTTGGTATACAACAAAGATTGAATGCTTTGCTTAAACTAGAGGAAGAAAGAGAAAAGGAGAAAATAAAGCTATACCAACACCAAGAGTTAGTCAAACACCGGTTTGATAAAAGCTCTGTTGGTAGGAAATATTTTCAAGTTGGAGACATAGTTATTAAATGGGACAAAGCCAATGAAACTAAAGGAAAACATACTAAGTTTCAATATCTATGGCTTGGCCCATATCAGATTCATGAGAGAAATGGAGCTGGAAATTTTAATCTCAAGAATTTAGAAGGGGAGACTAAAGAGATCCATGTCAATGGTTATATTCTAAAGAAATATTTTTCATAACCACCAAGGGAGATTTAGTTTTGCACATAATAATTTTCCTTCCTTGTTTACACTTTATTTTCTTTGTCAAGTTAAACCTTATTTTTGTTATTGTGTTTATTGTCTTTGTACAATCATTACCTTTTTTTATATTTCTTCATTTTCCTTCATCCGAATGATAATTGATTCGTCAACTCAATTATCCTTTTCTATTTCAATATTACCAGACAGATTGGAAAACATGACCTTCATAAAATCATCCTAAAGGCTCTTGGAACATGGGAACCTATGCTGCCCTTTTTCTAGTAGAACGTGACATCAGGGGATGAAAGGTCAACAATGGAAGGATGGGGATGGGGAAATACTATAAGTTGGGGAAACTCTTAGAGCTACACAAGTGGATAAAATCACAATCAAAGTTGGATATAAATGTGGCGTTATCCTTCCCATGGTGGTACTCTCATAATGAGCTTCATAGCTAACATGCAAACAAGATATCAACATACAAGAATCTTTTGAGTATTCTCTAAAATCTCCATTCATTGCACAATTAAATGCTAGTCCTGCTATACCTTCAGAGGGAAGACCCATGAGGGAGATAAGTTTTGAATACTTAGAAATATACATAGAAGTTGTTTTTATCTATTAATACCTTTCAGATGAAAAGATCGACGATGTGCAACCCATGGTACATGTAGAAATTGTATTTTCTTGAAAAATTTATCTTTAAATATCCTATTGTAATAAAGCTTACAAAAAATCAAAATCAAAACGAAATCACTACCAAATTGTTCAAAATGGTTAGTACCTATTAATATTGGTTCATTAAAAATATCAGGTATATCTATCCCCTTTTCTCAAAATCTAGTCAAAATCATTTGTTTTTCAAGCAACATTGGGTTAAATTGTTATGGCTACCACAATTTCCAAATGAATTCCTTTGATCCCTTCATCATTTCCAT
>CBVK0103159987.1:0-13046 GCA_900067695.1 Picea abies
CACTAATCACTACCACCGATAGGAACCAAACTACTCCACTTGGTGAATAATGCATCTATGAAAGGGCCTTCACTTGCTTGAAACTTCATTCCATCACCCCGAGATATGAATTTAGTTGCTTAAGCTACCATCTGTTAAGCCCATGAGTCCCTATTATTAGCATTGTTCAGCCCATCAGCTTGTTAGAAAGCTGTCCATAGCCGGTGATCCTTCCCTAGCCTAGTAGATTGAAAACTCTACTAAGAATGGAACTTTGATTCCAAACATGGGTATGGGGCTTCTGGGGAATCTTTCCATTTTTATCCACGAAATGCCATGAGCAGGTACTTTTTGTGTCTCAGTTAGAGATGTTGAAGCAAGATCAGGTACGATGGTAGATGCATCAATGGGGATTCATACCTACTAATCCTTGGGAGCATTACAACGTTTAATCGATATGGATGGCTCTACCAAAAAAGGTCAATTAGCTTGGTTATTCAAGCCAGACAACCATTACAATATGTAAATATGATTTTTCCAACTCAGTTGCTCCATTACTAATACTAGTATTCTTAAATCTAGATATTTATATGTGATTCTGCATGTATCAAGTAGGCCAAAAAAAATGGATTGTTTCTTTTCCTCATAATAGTTGCTATGCCCAGCTGCAGGTCGAAAAAACATGTCTACCATTGTAATAGGTAAATATGATTTCTTCGTAGTATTCAGTATCTCCAATTTAACGTCAAGTTTATTTCATATCTTGTTTCCATTAATATATTCTTTGAGGTTAGAAGAAGATCACATTGATATCTATGACTTCATTCCACAACAGGTTTCTCCTTTGGAGGAGACACACTGATAGCAACGACGATACTATTCTTAACATTAATGATCATAAATATTGTTAGGCATGTCAAATACCATGGCATACACTGCGTTGTAGAGTCTGGTCCCTATCCCATCTGCAATATGTTGTTTCCCATGGATAGCTTCAGTACATAACTTCTCCAATCCATCGACTGGGCCGTGAGGTTCCACTGCTAGCTCTAGTCCATATTTTCAAAATTTTCGTTCACCTGGGCAGGAGATGCATGAGTATCATAGAGGCAAACCACATGGAATCTCATGCAATGGTCGGTTCACATTGCATGCTTGTTGTACGTGGCTGCACAAAGAGTGATTTAAAACAAATGTCTCTGTTTGCGCAAAGAGTGATTTATAGCAAATGGCAACAAGGATACATGGCGTGATTGACACTTGTCAACCTTTGACATTAAAGTTTAACTAAAAATCGATCTCTTTCTATATTTTATATAAAATGTACTCTATATTAATCTTAAACTCTCTTTATGGTTGTTCTGCAATATTCACTTTCATATAAGTTAACAACTTGTGGTTAAATAAAGCTTAATTGTGTCTATCATGCATTTAACACTCCACCAACTCAAAATGCCTCCATTTTATATAAAGAGTAGTATACCTTAATCTTAACGACTCCGATTGATTGGCGTGCCAATCAAATTATATAAGCAACTTGCAATTTAAAAATACATTCACTAAGGCTCAGCGGCATATCATAGTTCTTGCAAGAGATTTGTTGCCCGACCTAAGAGGAAAACCTGGTGCGAAGTTGCAAACCTGGTGAGAAGTTGCAGTGCAAAGTTTCAAACCTCGTGCGAAGTTTCATTTCAATTCAATCAAGCTCCTCTACCTTCTCGGCAGGGACTTGTTTCTCTGCACAATTCAATCAAGCTCCTCTACCTTCTCGGCAGGGACTTGTTTCTCTGCAACCTATCTTGTTTATGTTTCAAAACAACAAAAAAAACATCACTTATAGTTTCTCAATTACTTTTATGATGTAACAGAGGGGTTGTTACAGGCTAGGATTTCCCATATAAATATGGCTATCCAAGAATCATTTCATCATCACATTCTTCTCACACAAGTGAGATACAAGTCTGAAATTTTCACCCTATTGGGGTTATTAGATCTTTTTACTCATGCATTATCTTTTGGAGGACAATTGTGGAAATATCTTTGTTGCTTTTTGGATGATGTTGTTGCAATTAGGGTTTACTCTTTGTCATATCTTGGTGAAGTAAGTAAATTTATGAAATTTCATTTCATGTTCTTGAATGTTTATGGTAAAATTTACTTGTTCATATTGAATATATTTTCTTGGTAAAACCCTAAGAGAGGGGCATAAGTTCTTCGTCCTCTCACAAGGTTAATTTCATCCATAATTTGTGAAGGAAATATTACCTAGAGTTAATATCCTAAAGCAGTAAAGTGCTAGCACTTTAGGAGTTTGATTTTAGACTCTTGATTATAACTTACTTCAAGAATTTAAGAAGGAAGAAAACATTTCTAGAACCCAAAAGTGATTGCACTCTAGCAACCCTTCTCTTTAAGGATTCAAATGTAAGGCCCTAAAGTGCTAGCACCTTAGATTTCAAACCCTACCTCTTAGATATTGCTATTATCATTCTAGAAAAGAAATTGTATTTGTGTTGTAAAGGACTCCATGGCCCAAAGGCACTAATCTACATGCTCTCTTGTGATGAAAGTGATCAAACAAATCTCTATTTTCACTAACTTTGCTAACTCTAACCTAAGCTAAATTACTAATTTACTTGTTTTTGTTCAAAAAGTTTGATGCATCCACACTAATATACACTAATTTTCTACATACATTACTCTGATAGTGGCCAAACATACGCATAAATTTCTTGGAACAATTGAATAATAATCTATTGGACATGTGTTATATTCTCCTTGTCAATTAATGGAATTTTGAACTCTATTGTTTGTTGTGGTTACTAATTTGTATTTGTTATTATAAATTGTCATGTCAATGCAATTTCATAACAATCGTATTAACTCTTGATGTCTAGTGTCCTAAAGAGGTGTCACTTGCTTACTTGTGCTTAGAATTCATCATATATATGCTATAAGTGTTCTTGTTTTGGGAAGGTACTCAAAACCACCTTTAACCACTTATTTCTCCTTGACCTAGACATTGACTTAGGTGATCAAGAGAGGGGGTAGTAGGCTTGGTCATCAAACTTGTTACTTTGATCCCTTGAGGTCAATAGGGAAGCCTCTCTTATGGTGGACCACCTCCATTACTAAAACAAGGGGGTTACTTACTAAGGTGACAATGGTAGGATTTCCTATAGTTACACAAGATTTGGTACTAAGGTGACAATGGTAGGATTTCCTATAGTTACACAAGATTTGGTGATGTTCTGTAGGGATTTGCACAACTACAAATCCTGTGATAATAGGCCAGATGCCCATGAATTTCTCTATTATATCATGATCTTTCATTTATTGGATATAATTTCCAATATTAGAGGAAGTGATTCCATACCTAGGGTTTTCTTTGGTCTTTACCAGACACCCATTATTTAGTCTATACTCAGTATTTTTCTTTTCCAATTCCCATTTCTCTGGGACTCCACCCTCTGTTGAATTTTGTCCTTAACCCCCCCCCCCCCTCCCCATTTCATCCTCCATTGCATTTAGACTTGTCCTTAACCCCCCACCCCCCTCCCCATTTCATCCTCCATTGCATTTAGACTTTATCAACTTGTGACTGTGTCCTTAAATGTATTACTCGTCTCGAGGACCTATGCCCCAACTATCGCCATGGGCCTATGATCCTCTGTAGCCATCAGTTTCTACTATGAACTATGACCTACTTCCTCATCAAACCCTAGCTACTACCCCTCTGAACCTATTCGACCTCTCATGCTTTCTACTCTATCTCCTATTACAACAAATTTAGTTAATTTTAACAAATAAATTGATATTTTTCTCTTTATTATATTTAAATAACATTTTTTAAAAATGTTCAAGTTTACCATTTAAATAATTTTTTTTTTTTTTTTTAAGAATATTATTATTTTAAAATAATTTTGATAATTTATAAATAATATATTTACAATTACACTTGAACTTAATTATTACATAATGTTATAATTTACATAGCAAGAAAATACCCTCACATAAACATGTTATGATGCTAAGATGTGTTTTGCAAACTGGTTACAATCACCATCTATAGTTCATTTTGTTGTTCAAGATATCTACAATACCCAAACAAAGATTGGACTATAATTTCGTGGTCATGTCAAAGGGGTATATGATCATGTGAAGGTTTTTTATTTTATTGGATGTAATCATATGAATGTGTGTGTTTCAAGAGCAATGTCTAGCCTTCCAAATACTAGATATATAGTCGTTTTAATTTGATTAATTATGAGTTATTATTATTTATTATGATTTTTTTATAATTTATTTAATTATAATAATATATAATTTAATATGAAAGAGATATAGAATATTTATAAATAATGTTGATATAATATATGGTATATGTTAACACATTATAATATTTTAAAAAATAATAAAAATAAGATGTATAACATTTTGTGTAAATATTTAAGATTACTAAGAAAACATTTATTAAGATTTGGCATCATTAAAAAAGAGTTTTTTAAGGATTATGTATTTTGGAATTATTTTCATAATATATATATATTTTTTTTAAATTATGTTTTAAATTTTTTGAGTTTAATGATTAAGAGTATGTGTTTTCTTTTCGAAGGTTATAAGTCTAAATCCAAAGGAGGTAGGGTATGTACATTTTAGTAGACTTTAGTAGTTAAATCGTTGTGTAGAGGATGTCCTTTATCCTAAAAATATCCCATACACCAATTTGATGTCTAGCTTGGTTGTGACATTAAAATTAGATTATAATATATATTATATTATAAAAATAAGATAAGGGTAGTAAAATATAATAGTGAATATTTAAAAATAATTAATAAATAAATAAGAAATTACCTCTTCTAAAAAAGCAAAAAGGCATCTCATAAATTATATTTATAATAGAGTTCCATTCATTATAAATATCATTCATCATTTTTATTCATTTTATCAATCAAATATTTTATTTTATCTCATATATTAATTAAATTACCAAACATTTCCGCTACATTTTATAATTGAATTTATATATCAGCATCATCACCCTCACCATAATATTAATTTTTTATTTGCCTTTATGTTACTCGAAAATTTATAAATAACCTCAACTAAACCTCCACACATTTTCCATGAAAAAGCCAAACCATTGGCTTAAGCATTCTAGGC
Organism: Picea abies; assembly: GCA_900067695.1. Lineage (NCBI taxonomy): Eukaryota > Viridiplantae > Streptophyta > Pinopsida > Pinales > Pinaceae > Picea > Picea abies. The sequence goes on from CBVK0103159987.1 coordinate 5,143, forward strand.
ATTTCTAAGTGAGTTGGGAGAGGAAACATGCGATAAGAAAGTTGGGATTTAGACTCTAAGAGGGAGGACAAATGACATAAAGAGCATGGTTTATTTTAAATCTAATGGAGGAAATATATGTTTATAGAGGTATTTGGTGAATTGTTCCATTTAAATTTTGTGTCCAATATGTAATTAATGTTTTGCTTTATTATAATTATTATAATATTGAAAATTTTAAATTATTATTATATTTTATAAATAAATAATGTTCTAAAAATAATGATATTTTGTGAAAATAATAATATTGGTGATTTTAATCCAAGAAAAATGTTTATATTTTAAAATTTATATTTGAAAAAAAAAAAAATTTAATTATTTTTAACATTTGTGGAATTTTTTAAAAACTTCATTTAATTTTCAAAATTGCAACAACACAATATTTTTTTTAAAAACAATAATATGAAGGAAAAAAATATAATTATCAAAACATTATCATTTTTTATATGAAAATAACAATTTTAAGAATTTCGAATTTATGAAAAAAAATTATTTAAAGAAAATGAAAACTTTTTCATACTAACACTCCCTCTATACAATGGCCAAGTGTAGAGGAGGTGATGTGTGCCTTAATTTAGTCATCACTAAGATCTATTACAATTTTATTGATGTGGTCAATGGGTAATATCTCTGATGGGGAGGTAGGTTTCATACTCTCTCCACCCATGTTCAAATCCTCTATGAGACATTTGGCTCATTGTGATCAGGCTAAAAGGGTAGGTGTCTCCCAAGAGTGGATGCTCTAACTCTAAAGTTAAGGAAGAGCTTAGATCAGGATTAGGAGAAGGAATACCATATGCATATATAAGTACATCAAATTGGGGTGTTTCCTTGACCATGATTGTAAGATGTTTATCACCATGCAACAAACATTTTAACATTGAAGGTCTCGAAATAGTCCCCAAATGTATCATAAAAAATAAAGTAATTAATCAACAATGAAGTTCCAACTCTGTTTCTAATATTAGATTTATCAATTGCAATCGAATAGAGATTTCACCATATTCACTCGTCCAAAAAACTAGAACTCAAAGGTGCTACCATTCACCTAAATAGGGAGGTTATCAAGACCTCTAGAATTTGGGACTATCTTTACAAAGTGATTTGGGGTTCAATGTTCAAGTTTGATTGTTTTTGCAACATAGATTTTCAAACACTCTACTATGATATATGGGGAAGCCTCTTGAATATTGGTGAGGAAAGTACAAATAAGTATGATCTTATTTAAAGTCTATTAGTATTATAATTTATTATTGTAGTAGCACTACTTGTGAAGTGAAATATGACAGCGGTACATCGGTTTGTCGACGCAATTTTGTCGGCCCTCCGACGAAATGTGGTTACCATTTTTTTTTAGTGTATATTGGTTGGATAATCCAACAAACATATTGTTGTCGGATTTCCAACATTGTGGCATCGATATACCAACATCTGTAAGGACCAAAATCTCATTGAAATCATTCATTCTTTCCAGCACATAGCATCAGAAGTACGACATAACCACACGTCAAATATCTGATAGAGAAACAACATATTTGTCGTACGCTTGTTGGAATGTGCATCAGATATGATACGACCAAGTACGTTGAATATCTAACAGAAAAAAATCATGTCTAACGACAGTGCCATACCTCCGACAGATATGTCTGTCGGAAATTTCATCAGATATATGACGTACAGGTACATCAAATATTCAATAGACAAACAATATATCTGACAAAGGTTCCATACCTTCGACATATATCTCTTTCAGACAGTACGTAATATATATGACTAACATGTACGTTGAATATCCAATAGCCAAATAGTATATCTGATGGAGGTGCCATACCTCTGACAAATATGTCTTTCAAATGGTTCATTGGATATCTGACGAACTTGTATATATTAAAAAAATAATAATGAAATTAATGACCCGTAACTTTAGTTTTCCTATTGATAAATCCCATCCACGAGTAGAAACTAGAGAAATCTACATCTCCCTTAATGCAATTGTTGGGATGGGTAGACTATATATCTTCAAGTTTTATGCTAATATTTAAAAAAAGAGTCTGTGTTATTATGTTGATACATGAAAAAAAATTATATGAAACAAGTTAAGAATTTGGGCCTCTATATAAATGCTTTTGAATGCTTCCCCATCAACATCCTAGGACAAAAATGTTTCTAGTGTGAAGGTGTGATGCACGAAATGGAACTTAATATGGAAGACTATAAATTAAAGGGTGATTTCCATGTCACATATGTTTGAACACAAAATTTAATAGGGAATGGGAATTTATGACCAAGTTTTATGAAGATGAACAAGCTTAGAAATAGTTGATGATATGCTTCAAAACTCTTGTATGCTAAATTTATGCTTCAGAATTAACAATGACTAGCTTGGATATTGATCGGTTTTGATTCCATTCCTGATTGAGGTTGGAATTGGAGATATATTCACCTTTTTTTACGTTGGAACTAGGTAAAAATGAACAAATTATCTTGTTTGCTTTGCTTCTATACATTCCTAAACTACCTATGACTCTTTTTATGTTGATGTATATACAACTGCATCTGATGGATTGACTAACTCATATGCTTCAAACTATGCTTTACTTACTCTAAAAATGTCTAGCATCTTTATCCTACCTTTCCTTTGAATTCTCATCTTAGGACCGTGATAGCCACTAATTAGCCATCGAAGAGGCCATTTTAGATCATTTTGAAATAGTGTATATTCTTGTTCAATCCCATACCTAAGGACCAGAACTAGAGAAAGATAAAAACCCAAATAAATCACAAGAAACTAACACTTTGTGGATATATGTTCATAGAGTTAGTGTTGCCCCATGCAAGTGATATGTTTTGTATTACCACAGTTTCTCCCTCGGGATTAGTTAACTCCAACTCCACAGTGATAAGGGCTCTATGAAAACATACAAATCTATTATTCAGTATCAATCTATGAAGTAGTCTTGCGGTGAAAAGTTTTTTAAATTCAATATACACATCCCTATTCTCTTGCTTGATTGAAACAAGACCATATAAGGAAAGAACATTAGAATAGTGATGTCAATGTAGGCCATAGAAGTCTAAGATTCTAGTAGATATCAATCTCTAGTACACCTACCTCTTGTGTTTCAAGAAAATATATACAGATTAGTATGTATCAAGATCTAGTACACCTCCTTCTTGCATTTAGGGAAAATATATACAAGTTTCTAAAATAATATTTATGTACCTATGTCTTTCTAGATATGATCAGAATCTCAACTTTGATTCACCAACACACCCATTGTCATGCATGTCTCAGGTGTACAAAGAATCCAAACAAACTCTAGTACACCCCCCTCTTGCATCTTAGGAAAATATATGGGATGTATAGATGGCATGGATGAAAGAGCTAACAACAATCATTATGCATGCCAATAAAACTACATTCTACAAAATTCCCTTTTAAATCCTTTTATACAGACCCATTTATTTTTTGAGATAGAAATAATGGACCCGTCAGCGTTGCCCAATCTTGCCACTCTAGCATGAAATTGTTTATGTTTTCAAATGAATAAATAAATTACATAGAAATAAAAATGCCATTTACTATAAAAAAAAATCGTGTAACAATGGTATTTCCCTTTTTCTAGTTGATTTAGACCCACAGATTGATTGAGATGCACATGAATAAATAAATTCCATTGAAATAAAATTCTTATTCAAAGCAACTGATCTATCGATTACACTTTTTCACGCCCCCTTGCTCCATACTTGTATAAAAAATGAAGATTTGATTTATAAATTCCATATATGTCCAAAAAATTCTAGGCCTAAACGACTATAAACACATTATATCTCTAACAATTAGGATTGGTTTATATGAAGGCATTTGTTGAAATCACCTTGAGGATACTCTCCACTATGATTGTGAGGGAATTGGGATTGAGATTAAATATAGTCAAACCATATCATCATAGATATAGAATGAATAAGGACCCTTGTGGATATGGATGCTTAAAACATGGGAATGAGGATGACTGAGACAAGTTGATAGAGATTTGTATGAACTCGTATGTATATACATGAAAAAAATTAATGAATTTGGAGAATTTTAGGATTGATTCTCAGAATCTTGATCATTCATCACTCCAAGAACCACAACTTTATAATGTTTAATGAAAACACTTTTTTCTAGGAGGACTTAATGGTTGAAGAGTACACTAAAAATTTTCAGGTGATTGAGTCAAAAATATTGGTAGAGCTACACTAGATCTAGTGTGAGACATCTATGTTAACTTATAAAAGAAAAATCTAAATTGAGGTAAAAATGTTTGAAACCAGATCTTTTGAAAAAAACATCACTAAATCTATAAGAATGAAGAGTCATGTTGAAGTTATTGAGAGAAAAATACTTGGATATATCAAAATTAGGTATACATGTGATAGGAAGGCCAAGGAAAAGGGGAAATATGAAATTGCAAAAATCAAATCCCCTAGCCATTAGCTTACCTAAAACCCTAATCCGTTCTCATCAAACCTCTATTGCAGTTACTACTTTCAATCCTTGCTTAAGGGTCATGTCTATAATACTCACAAACCTTTTATATTGAATACCTAAACCATTTTAACTTTGAATATGATCCTGCAAAATATTTTATCTTTAAATATGAGCCTATGAAGGACAGGCTTCCCAACGAATCGTATAATGAATTTCTTCCAAAATATAAATCCCATAAACGAGTAGAAACTAGATAACTCTCCATCTCTCTTAATGAAATTATTGGGATGGGTAGACTATATATCTTCAAGTTTTATGTTAATATTTAAAAAAAATGGGTCCTTGTTATTATGTTGATACATGAAACATTGTTTATAAGAAACAAGTTAAGAATTTGGGCCTCTATATAGATGCTTTTGAACGCTTCCCCATCAACATCCTAGGACATAAACGTTTCTAGTGTGAGGGTGTGATGCACGAAATGGAACTTATTATGGAAGACTATAGCTTAAAGGGTGATTTCCATGTCACATATGTTGGAACACAAAAGTTAATTGGGAATGGGAATTCTACCTCTTTGGAGGAGCAAGAGCTTGAGGATAAGACATCAATTTTTCATCTACGTGAGTGGGAAGAACCAAAATCACAATATAAATAATCATATCAACCATACAAATCAATTGCAATTAGAAATGAAATAATAAATCAAATACCTGGACATTCAATGGTTTTCCTCATATGATATTCGTTTAACGTTTCTCCAATACATCTCCTGCAGTAATTGTTCTAACAATTTAACCAACACTTAAAGAATCAACAAAATAATAAAATAAATTAACAAACATTTTTATGACTAAATAATAATTAAAAAGACTTAAGTGCATGAATACCTGAATGAGATCTTCTTGGTTTCAAGAATAATTTATTGGAGTAGTCTAATATTGGATAAAACCTCCCTCGATTTGACGGAGCAACATCGAAGTCAACATTGACTTTGTTGTTTCTCTGTTGGATCGAGGGAGGTTTGCTCCAATATTATCCAAATCCTAATTTATTGTCTATTGAACATGGCCAACCATGTAAAGGTGGAATATCTTATGGCCACTGTCCCCCCCCCGCCCTCACATCACTCTCAATTCCCCAATACCCAATCTATCTACTAGAAAATAGTTGAAAGAAACACATTAAGATTCATGCATAGACACTATCAAAATAATAAATTCATAAAGAAACATATGTGGTTTTGTTCATAAAGAAGAATATAGCAATCATTCATTAACATATAACATTCATTCATTCATTCATTAATCATAAACACAAAATACTTAATCTCAATAAATTTTATCATCAAAAATACGTTTTCACAATATATGGTACATGATGTTTCTAACTATATAACTAGTACAATCATTTCTTGTTTGGTTTCTTTATTTTTTAAATGAATTCATAAACGATGTTTTCAGTTCCTCTTTCCCCTTCAGTTGTTTTGGCATATGCATGTCTTATTGATGACCCAGTCGTGTACTCACGACATCAAGGCTGCTACAAGGGGGGGCAAGGATCATCAACTGTAAAGAAATGTTAAATTGATATTTTGTGTTATTATTATTACAAATATTTTATTAATAAAATTACCATTAGAGTGTTCTTTACCTTCTTGAGTAGCAGAGGAAAGCAAAGTAGTTTCGAATGCGGCCATATGTTTCTCTTATTGTTTAGCCTCATCCTCTACATTCTCTAGAGTTGAAACAAGAAAGGTTATAATTAATACACCATTTGCAATTAAATATTTTTAATTGCAATCCATACTACATTTTTATAGCACATGAAATACCTCCAGTATCGAGCTGCACACCACCTTCATTGAGTGGCACTCCACCATCACTAGGTTGAGTTCCTCTAGTGGGGACACTTGCTTCTTTTGTGCAATTAAATTAAAATGGTTAACAATATATTATTTGGATGCAATTGATTCTTTTATACCTACAATTTATACGACTAGTTTCAAGTAACCAACGGAGCCAAGTTTGTGTTGCCCATGTTTTTCTATTATGGCCTTGGTGGCTTTGGATGTGTCTAGGAGCCTATATTGAAAAGTTTCAAATACGTAATTAGATGTCACAATGATGATAAAGCATCATAATTACATTATTATAAGTGTCACATACCTTCCTGATCTGGGTGGTGTCTTTCCTTATTTTCGAAGCATATTCTCCTTTTCATATTCCTGCAGGGCCTTCCACTCCCTCTCGAAAATCATTGGAGCTCATAATTAGGGTTTGTTTACAGATGAACCATATATTGGTCCCACAAACATTTCAAATGTGTGTCTGCTTTTGAGGAGACTCCAAATTTGTTGAAGGAACCCTCACCAAACAAACCAACCAACTTGTTAATGAGTTTATCTTTTAACTCGAAACTTTGGCAATTCCACCTTGTGTGTATGGTGGGCCCAAATATTTCCAAGGTTAGGTAATTCATGTGTATATAAAATGTATTGTTTCCTACAAAATGATATTATCATTAGTTTGAAATAATCACACAATATAAGTAAATTTCAATTAGATTGTACATAATAATTACACCATATCTTAAATACTTGGAAGCTTTTGTGTTTTCATAGGAATGAGCTCATTGTTTACCAAAAAGGTAACCCGTAGTGTTCCCGTGCTAGTGACACGGGAAGATCCAGGATCGTGCTTCAAAATGTGCAATGACATGTTCTGCATCCACAACATCCAATGCACATAATGGCATGTGTTGGTTAGGTCTGGGTGTTGTAACGTACCCAACCACCATGGTTGGGCACGCCACACTAAAAAAAATTATTTATCATCTTTTATACCACTTTGTAATGTACTCAGCCACCAAACATGGTCACATTACGCAAAACTCTTTCTTTACAACTCTGATACCATAATGTAACGTACCCAACTCTCAATTGAGAAACATTACGTGTGTAAAATCATTAAATTATTAAGATCTATTGCTAAGTAAATCCTTGTATCTTACCAGTTGGAGATCACACACTATAATGACCAATTGATTGATATAACCACAATTCTGAATGCATATAGAAGCATATATTAAACATGAATATAATTGTTCAAGTAAAGAGTAAACACACAACATTCATATAAACCATTTACACAACAGAATTAACATAGGAACATAAAACAAGCACTTATATGTTAATTATTAACCAATTGGATGAAAACGAAGGATGAACATCCCAACCATAGGAACTACTGATCATTTTCTCTCATCAGCAAGCTACCCCCGAGCTAAGGCTATGAGTCCACAAGAAGATCCGGCCCACTAGCTATCCACTTTCCACACAGAGCAGCCCCAAACCCAGGTTCTAGTCTCACAACAGTTCCAAACCTCCAAC
>CBVK0103159997.1:0-20311 GCA_900067695.1 Picea abies
ACCCCCACCCTGGGGCTACGTCCACAAAGTCTTCTTCTTTATTAGCTTCATTTAATCAGGTTACAGCACAGAGTCCCCAAAAACCCTTCTGCACATAGGACAGAATATCTGCGCAGCTCGCTAGATCCTTCTTCCTTGTGTTATAGCACAAAGCCTTCTATAATCTCTATAATAACTTGCACTTAGCTCTGTAACCCTTCTACAGTCATGCACAGAGCACTACTAGCACTTAGCTTACATCACATGCATGGGCTACCGTCCCCTTACTTAATTCACCTAGACATCTATTTATACATTACAAAAGTGGGACTAAGCATGGGTAAACCCATGTACCGACATCCCTTTCCCATTACATTATCCCCAAAAACCCAAAAAGGACCCAAAAAGGGGTCTATCTTCCATGATTTTCGCTTCACATTGCGCTCCATCTTTGACAAGCTGTTGAAGTCCCCAAAACGATCAAATATGACCAAGTGTTCCTCAAACTTAGTCAAGGGCCAACACCCTACCTAGACATTGGATGTACACATCATGAAGAAGACAAACTCGAAGGCCAACCAACATCTCGAAGGGAAGAAAAAACAACAAAACAAGAACGGTAAGGGGGATAAGAAACCCAACAACAATGTTGGCGGGGGAAACACAGAGAAGATAAAGTCAAAGTATCTGTGTAATATTTTCACGGAGGATCATATGACTCACCTATTCTCTCGAATTGTGGAGGCCCAGAATGTGTTGATGCAGTAGCAACCTGATGTGTTAACGAACCCATTCCCACATGGGAAAAATATGACTCAAGCCTCTTCGAGCGCAAATGGGGGCAGTCAGGGATCCCCTCCATATTCTAGTAACCCTTCGACTGTGAAAGTTTATATGATGAAAGGTGGCACTTACATAGTGACTAGAGCACACAATTACGGAATGCCAAAATCTATCGAAAAGGGTAAGGAAGCCACAAACCCAACAGTTCCTCTCCAGATCGAGAAGACATTGGGCAAAACAATGACACACATCCCAAAAGGGGCGTTCAAAAAAAGCTTCCCATAATCCAAATGCAAGGGCAGCCCATAATTGCTATGTGGTGGAGGATTTGTCACAAACTCCTTGCATGATGTCTGCTTTGGAAGTCCTCCAGAGTTGCTCTTCGTAGAGAAAGGCTCTATTGTTCACTTTGGGATTAGTCGAGAATTATAATCCGGGAACAATCATGCTTGATGCGACCAACTTGAAACCTCATCTCCATTAACACGTCATGTTTTAGATAGTAGTGGCTCACTCCATGAAATTGTTTACTCAGAATATCTTTCATATGGTGGTTGATGAGGGTGCCTCGACTTGCGTGATGTTGTTGGTGTGTTGGAAGGCTATTGGCCAACCTATTTTGTTTTTGTCACCTACTCTTCTTACTTCTTTCAATGGTCATTCTTTCAGACCACATGGAATCATTCCTTCTTTCCCCGTGTAGTTGGGAGGAAATACCATGTGCATCGAATTTGAATTGGTCTATGTGCCTCTCGACTACAACCTTCTGTTAGGAAGGAGTTGGACCTATGCAATGCATACAGTGGTCACCACAGTTTTTTGGGTCTTTACAACCTTCTGTTAGGAAGGAGTTGGACCTATGCAATGCATACAGTGGTCACCACAGTTTTTTGGGTCTTGTTGTTTCCACGTGAGGGCCACATTGTGACCGTTGATCAGTTGTCCTTCTCCTGCCCCAAACCTTCATCGGGGGCATCCACGGTTCCGATAATTGATAAACCTCATCTTGACATCATCAATGTGAGGGTTGGTTTGTTCCCATCTTTGATGAGTACTTTTGATTACCCACCTCCTTCCAGCGATTTCAAGATGATATCAGCTGTCCCCGACTAGCCTAGGGCTCAAATATTTCAAGTGTCGTCATTCTGTATGACTTACTTTAACGATCTATGGATTCTTCCTTCCCCATCATCTTTGATGGAAGGGATAGGGAATTCTAGCATGGCCATGCCTTTATCCGTGGCAGAATTTGTGTACAGTATTTTTCAGCAAGCTTTGGCCGACCATGATCCGACTCCTGCACAGGAGTTAGATCTAGTACACCAGCCTATTTTTTCTCAAGGTTCCCTTGTCAATACTAATTATTTAGACTTGTTATTTCCCTCAGATTAGGTGATTATTGAGGCATTGGTTGGTCCAGAAAGACCCTGGGATGATCTTAATCACAGATCATATTTCCTCCCAAAGTTAACAAGAATAGAGACAAGTGAATTCGTGTTGACTATCACTGGAGACAAGTTTTTTCCTGTTAATACTCTAGCTACACACACAATTTATGCCAAGGGTAATATGTAAAGTATCTCCTAAATGATACCTATATATATATCTCCAGAACCCTTGGCATCATGGAGAATTTTTTCTTGGGAGAGGATTGCTCCCTCGAGGAGATTCGAATCTACACAGATTTATTTAAGGAATTGTGACATTTTTGCCCGGTATTATGAGGAAATGTTAGGAATTGATCCAAGAATCATTGAAAATGAAATAATGACTTACCCTGATGCTAATCCGGTCCGATGGAATATTTGTTTGGTGAATCCTTGGAAAGCAACAACTATTAAGGCTGAAGTATAAAAACTGCTCAAGGTAGGGTTTTTACTCTGTAGTTATTGGATGATAATGCTTCATTCATATAACACTTGGATGATATGGTTTAAAAGGATTAGATTGCTCTATTACTTATTCACCCCCCCTTTCAGTAATCCAATAGATTTGTCACAGACCCCTTGCACGATGTCTTTTTTGGATATCCTCCAAAGCTGCCCTTCACAGAGAAAGGCTCTACTAGCTACCTTAGGATCCACTGAGAAATGTAACCCATGAACTATCACACTTGATACAACTGACTTGAAGCCTCGTCTACCATACCACATCACATTTCAAATAGTAGTGGCACACCCCATGAAATCCTCTACCCGAAATATTTTCCGCACGGTTGTTGATGAGGGCACGTCGACATGCGTGATGTCATTGGCATGTTGGAAGGCCATTGGCCAAACTGTTCTATCTCCTTCACCTACTCTTGTTACGGATTTTGACGGTCATTCTTTCAGACCACATGGAATCATTCCTTCTTTCCCTGTGAATTTAGGACCGAAGACCATGTACGGAGAAGTTGAAGTGGTCGATGCACCTCTCGATTACAACCTCTTGTTAGGAAAGAGTTGGACATATGCCATGCATGCAGTGGTTGCCACAGTTTTTCGGGTCTTGTTGTTTCGACATGAGGGTCGAATCGTGACCATTGATCAATTATATTTCTCCAGACCTAATGCTTCATCGAGGGCATCCACGGTCCCAATGATTGATAACCCACAGCCCAACGTCATCAATGTGGGGATTGGTTTGTTCCCACCTCTCATGGGTACTTTCAATTACCTTCCTCCTTCCCGTGATGTCAAAATGATATCGGTTGTCCCCGACCCACTTAAGGCTGAAATATTTTCAGTGTCGTCGTTCTACACGACTTACTTTAATGATCCATGGATTATTCCTTCCCATCAACCATGATGGAAGGGACAAGGCACCATGGCATGTCCATGACCTTGTCCGCGGTAGAAGTTGTGTACTCTATAGTCCAGCAAGCTTCAGATGGCCTTGATCTGACTCCTACACTGGAGTTAGATCCAGTTCTCAAGCCCGCCTAGGATCAAGGTTCCCTTGCCACTACCGATTCCTTAGACTTGGTATTTCCCTCTGACGAGGCAATTTTAGAGGCATTGACTAGTCCGAACAGACCCTGGGATGATCTCCATCATAGATCATACTTCCTCCCAGGGTTAGGAAGAATAAAGGTAGGATCATTTGTGTTGACTATGACTAGATATAGGTCCTGTCCTATAAATCCTCTAGCTACGCACGTAGTTTATGCCGAGGGTAATATGGAAACCATCACTAAAACGATACCTATTAATATCTCCAGAAACCCTGGCGTTGTGGAGAATGTCTTCATTGGAGCAGACTGTTCCCTTGAGGATATTTAGATCTATACAGATTTATTTAAGGAATTTTGCGACGTTTTTTCCTGGTCTTACGAGGAAATTCCAAGAATTGATCCAAGGATCATTGAACATGAAATCACGACTTATCCTTATGCCAAGCCAGTGTAGTAGAAGCTTCATCCAGTTAATCCTCAGAAAGTAGGAGCTATTAAGGCTAAAGTAGAGAAACTACTTAAATATGGTTTCATCTACCCTGTCCAATTGACTCAATGGGTGTCAAATCCCATTCCAGTCAATAAAAAGAAGGGTACGATTTGTGTATGTACAGACTTCCATGATTTGAACAAGGCCTGCCCAAAGGATAATTTCCCCACCCCATTTATTAACCTGATTGTCGATGAATGCACAAGCTATGAGGTATTTTCTTTCATGGATGGTTTCTTGGGATACAATCAGATACAGATCAAACCTGAGGACCATCATAAAACAACTTTTATTTTTTCGTGGGGCACATTTTCTTATCGGAAGATGCCTTTTGGCCTGAAGAATGTTGGAGCCACTTTTCAGCGGGCCATGTATTTTTATTTCCACGATCTCAGACATATAGTCAAGGCTTATCTCAATGATCTAGCATCACAATCTCCCAAGAGAGTTGATCATCCTGCACACGTCTGACTAATATTCAAGCGATGTCACTACTATCAGATTCACTTGAATCCTAACAAGTGAAGTTTTTGTGTGATGGTGGGTCATCTTCTAGGCTTCATAGTTTCAAAAACAGGGATCATGGTTGATCCTCTAAAATTTGAGGCAATATTTTAGTTACCTCCCTCATGCATAGTCCCTCAGCTTCAAAGCTTACAGGGAAAAGTGGACTTTCTTCAATGTTTTATCGCAAACTATGTCAAGATCACAAAAGGGTTCATGCGTTTACTGAAGAAGGGAGTCTCTTTCCATTGGGACGAAGCTGCTCATCACAATTTTGAAGCATTGAAATGTGCCCTCATGTCTGCCCCTCTGCTCCAACCCCACAATTATAATAAAGATTTCATATTGTACTTGGTCATCGTAGGGTCGACCATCAGTATGGTCTTGGTTCAAGAAGACAATTTCCTCAAAGAGCATGTGATTTACTACCTGAGTCAAGGCCTGGTTGGGCTAGAACTCAACTACTCCCATGTTGAGAAGCTTACGTTGGCAGCAGTGCATGTTGTCCAACGGTTCCGTCATTATATTTTTCTTCGCAAGACCACCCTTATTGTCGTTGTGAATCTGTTTCAATACGTGTTGACACAACGTGTCATCGATGAAAATATCAATAGCTATATTTTTATCCTCCAAGAATTTGACTTGGATTTTGTTTCCGTGAAATCCAAAAAGTCACTGGTCTTTGCGGAACTTATTTTGGAACTTCCAGCCGAATCAGGTGATATTACGCCCAAAGAATCGCTGATTAAAGGAGATATTTTTATGATTTCATCTTCGGACCCCTGGTATGGAGATATACTAGTCTATCTCCAGACTTTGAAGTGCCTCGCCTCTACTTCTTACGATGAGCGTCGAAGTATACACCATCAAGCACGAAACTATATCATACTCGATGACACTTTGTATCATCGAGGTGTAGATTGCATCTGTCATCAATGCCTCATTCACGAAGAAGAAGAACTCGTTCTTAATGAATGCCACACTAGAGCATGTGGTGGTAATTTTTCTGGGTTGGAAACAACCTAAAGTATTCTATGAGCCAATTACTTTTGGCCAACATTAATCAAGGATTGCGTTGAATTAGTCAATAAGTGCCACCCGTGTTAGATCTTCTCTCGGAAGATGAGGGCACATCCTGCTCCCATGTTTCATGTCATTGATGTTGGTCCCTTCACCAAGTGGGGGATTGATTTTACTACATGACACCCAGCTTCAACTAGGGGGCATCGTTATATCATCGTAGCGGTAGAATACTTCACAAAGTGGATCGAGGGTATGCCAAAATTTAATAATGATGGTTAAACAAAAACTCTCATTATTTTTAACCAGATAATAACAAGATTTGACATCCCCAAGGATATTGTCATTGACCATGGTAGTCACTTCCATAACAAAATGATGTTCGAGTTAACATCAAATATTGGGTTGAGGTAGGAGAATTTATCACCCTACTACCCACAAGTGAATGGTCAGGTGGAAGATGTGAATAAGTCCCTCGAGACTATTTTGCAGTGAACAATCAATTCTGCCAAGTCAAATTGGCATTTTATGTTTTAATCGGCGTTATGGGCCTACCAAACGTTTTTAAATAATGCCACTGGTTTCACACATTTTCAACTCATTTATGGGTTGGAAGCAGTCTTTCCAATAGAGTGCTAGATCCCATCTTTGAAATTAGCAGTAGAGTTATTGTCAGACACTTCATCTCTTGAGTAACACTTATTATATCTTGAGCATCTCTATGAGCAATGCCATGATGTATCATTGGCTAACGAGGCTCACAAGCAATGAGTCAAGCATTAGTATGATCGGTCTGTTCGTCCTTGGATTTTCTCTTAAGGTGACCTTGTCCTGGTCTATGACCAAGATAAGGATCCCCTGGGGGCAGAAAATTTCAATTCCATGTGGTTTGGACCTTTCATTGTGAAAGAGGTATTAAAGAAGGGAGCTTATTGCCTAGTTAACTTTGAGGGAAATGCTTTGGCAGAGCCTAGAAATGGGCTCTACCTCAAGAAGTATTACTTATAGGTTGGTCTCCTTGGGTGACTTCTTGTACATATGTATAGTTCTTATACAACTAGTTTTTTTTCTTTTTTGTTTTGTAGACATGATGTTATTGATGTCATCATTTTCATGGTGGCAAATGTCAAGTGAATCAGAGGTGTTCTTTGGGTTCGCAGACAACACCAGATGACACACTCGGAGGCTTGCTTCTGCAACTTGGGTGATTTTCACACCTCAAGGCTAGTTGCTATCTTTTGGAGGCATATGTATGGGTGATGCTACAAAAAATGTTGTCGAGTACATCACAATCATAGATTTACTTTGTGACACTTTGTCACATGGTATCTCTCACCTCCAGGTCTACTTAGATGCTCAACTAGTTGTGCCCTAGTTAAATGGGGTTTACCACGTTTATGATCCTACTTTAGACCAATGATTCCTTAGGGTACGTCTCTTAGAACATTGCTTTGATTACATTATGTAACAACAACTCTCTTCATTTTTAACCAGATAGTAGCAAGGTTCGACATCCAGAAAGATAGTGTCACTGACCATGGTATTCACTTCCCGAAAAAAATGATTTCCAAGTTAACATCAAAGATTGGGTTGAGGAAAGAACATTCGTCACCCTACTACCCACAAGTGAATTGTCAGGTGGAAGCTTTGAATAAGTCCCTCAAGAATATTTTGCAGTGAACGATCCTTTCTGCCAAATCAAATTGGCATTTGATGTTGTACTCAGCATTATGGGCCTGCCGAACGTCTATAAAGACTACGACCGGTTTCTCACATTTTCAACTCGTTTACAGGCTGGAAGCAGTCTTGCCTATAGAGTGCTAGATCCCGTCTTTAAAGTTGGAAGTAGAGTTATTTCCAGACACTTCACTGCTTGAGGAACGCCTATTATATCTTGAGCAACTTGATGAGAAATGCCATGATGTAGCCTTGGCCAACGAGGCTCACAAGAAATGAGTCAAGTGTTAATATGATCGGTCCATTCATCCTCAGATTTTCTGTGAAGGTGACCTTGTCCTGGTCTACGACCAAGATAAGGATCCCATGGGGGTAGGCAAGTTCAAACACATGGGGTTCAGACCTTTCATTGTGAAATAGGTCTTAAAGAAGGGCGCTTATCATCTGGTTGAATTTGAGGGAAATGCTTTAGTGGATCCTAGAAATGGGCTCTACCTCAAGAAGTATTACTTGTAGGTTGGTCACTTGGGTGACTTCTTGTACATATGTATAGTTCTTATACAATCAATTTTTTGTCTTTTTGTTTTATGGACGTGTCATTATTTATGTCATCTTTTTCATTGTGGTAGATTTCAAGTGAATCAGAGGTGTTCTTTGGGTTCGTAGGTGACGCTAGCTGACACACTCAGAGGCTTGCTTCCACGGCTTGGGTGATTTTCACACCTCAAGTCCAGTTTCTATATACGGGAGGTATCTGTCTAGGTGATGCCACAAAAAATGTCGTCGAGTACAAAGAAGTGATAGAGTTGCTTCATGACGCTTTGTCCCATGGCATTTCTTACCTCCGAGTCTACCTATATTCTCAACTGGTTGTGTCCCCGTTAAATGGGGTTTACCCTATTTATGACCTACTTTACACTGATTATTCCTTAGGGTGCGTCTCTTAGAACGTTGCTTTGATTACATTACATATATCCATGTTCCTAGGAGATTAAATCAAATAACATATACTCTAGCTAATCAAGTATTAGATTGACATGTTGCACACACATAAAAAGAAGCACACACATACACATGTACATACATTTGTAAAAATGTGATCCATAAGACATAAAAAGATGTAAATACATATATATATATATCAAAAAGTGTCAAATTACATCGGTGGGAGTGAGCGCCTAAAAAATATATATCCAGTATACATCACGAGGCTTATACCCTCAAAAAATATACAAAAGCATGCCCTTGGCACATAAGAGGTCCATCCTAGCTAAGCATGGGGCCTATTGGCCCTATCATAGTGAACAACGTCATTTTCCAAATGTTGGAAGAGTTGGACCCACGTCTGTGGCACCCCAACCACATGAGGCTCATCGATGGCGGGAGATCCTCGATCTCATCCATGGGAACTGCACAAGTGAGCACGGTGAGGTTCTACTCCACCCATCTCAAAACTCTCTCAGCCTCTCCAACTGGAGGTCCCCCTGCTACTATTGTTGGTCTGACGGATGTTGTTGGTACTGCCTCTGGTCAAGGATACCACCTAGTCCTCGAGAAGTCTGTTGGACATACTGGTCCCACATATGTACATAAAAAATACATAGTTTTCAAATACTCTGATTCACATAAAAATGATAAATATAAAAATAAACTAAAAATTAAATAAATTTAAAAACACACATACCCATCTCTCCTCACTCCTCTCCAGGAGGCACGGGCATGTCCAGATCCCTAGAAAAGTCGATTCCATCATAGGGTTAGTCCTCTTTAGCTAGAATTTGTCATGCCCACCAGTCAAAAAATGTGTCATTGAAGGCCTCTATGGTCCTTCCTCCCCCCTGTCGTGGTAACAATGTCGACCATATACAAACTACTGGGAAGGAGGTTGCATTCCTCTGCATGCTCTGTCGTGGACTAAGGATGGGTACCCTCTCAAAGAAGAATGAGCATAAAATGGTACNAAGAATGAGCATAAAATGGTACCAAACCCGAAGTTTTTGTTACTCCGCCCTTGGCACTCTGTGAGTTGCCTCTTCATGCAATCAAGCATGGTCGTGCTCCAGTCGAATACTCATGTGTTTAAGCACTGCATTGCACAATAAATGTGTGCCCAAGAGGCCTGATGTAAGGCCACGGATCCAATGATATTCCTAATAAGAAAAACTGTCACCTTCAGTGATAGGTTGGTAATCTTGTGGATGGGCACCTAAGAACCTACTTTCTCAGTGCCAACCTCCCAATGCATCTCGATTAGTTTGGTGATGTTGTGAGGCCCATGGGGGAATGTATGAAGATCNTGATTAGTTTGGTGATGTTGTGAGGCCCATGGGGGAATGTATGAAGATTCATTGGTTCCCCTCTTCTTGAGAGGCCAGTCAAGAAGTATATGTCATCAGTCATTGGAGTCAATGACTGACCCTCAAGCATAAATGCCTCAGCGTCAGGGTGCCAATAATCTACCAAGGCATTCAACAACCTGGGGTGTACCCTCATGAGTGGACACCGATAGAAATTCCACAACCCACATTGTTTTAATGAGACAATAGAAGAAGGGTCCTCATTGAACAAGAAATCTATCTCCTTGTGTTCCCTCTCCCTCTAGTGGACATACATCATTTTACATGAAAAGTTGAAGGGGACGTTAGCTCTTGCATATTCATTTTTTCAATGCTTTTGAAGGTGTACGCAGGATTTTTTGAACACAGTCACGTACATCCATGAGGAGACTATTTTCTACCAGTGGATGTACATGGGATTTCCTTTGACAACCCACGTATACGTAGGGTCTCCCTTTTTTAGGAGGGCGTGCCCCCCAAAAAAATAAAAGAAATGATAAAATGATGAATAGAAATGCAAGAGGGATGAGTTTATACTTACTTGGTCTGAGAAGAAGTTCATTTCATCCTCCGAAGCTCCCGAAATAAACTCTTTTAGCAAAAGGTTTTTTTTCACTTTTTGGTTAATTCTCAATTTGCAATGGTGAAAATGAGTTGTCAACTTCTATTTATAGACTTTTTTAGCCTTTTTTGCCACTTTTTTATTTAATATGACCTTAGGAATTTTTTCTCGCTACATAGAGTTGTGTCCTCCTTTGTTTGGTTATTATTCCAAACACATGGAGAGTTTGTGTTGCCTCCTGCATCATGAATGTATGTCAATGTCATGCTTCCTGAGTCCAATCATATTTCATGCTCTTGTCCAAGGGAAGTTTCACCCATCCCGAGTTTCCCTTTCTATAGTTTGTCTCTTCACCTCATGACCGACCATCAAAAAATCCCAATCAAAGTCCTTGCTCAAAATCAATGAAGTTCTCTTTCTGATCATCAAGATCCTCTTGTCTGTTCCCGATGAGCCATCAAAGACCTCTGGGTAGTGAAGTCGTACACTCACATTACACTCCTACCCAAGTTTTGAATATCTTGAAGTTGTTTCTCAAGCTCTAAAGTCCTCATCTCCAACCATCAGGCATCATTGGCTTCTTGAAGATGGATACTATACATGTATATCTTTGATTTTGAGATGTAGATTTGTTGTGTATTTCTTGAGGCTACACTTTATATAGTTGTATGAAATGGATATGTAGTGTATTTGATTAGCGGCCATGATTTGTTTCATCATGAGCATGGGTATTTCCACCTCGGTGAGACAATTGTTATTTTTGCAGATGGCACCTCCTAAACTCTGGTCCCGGGCTCACTTGCTTCATACATTGGTGAATATTTTGTAATTTATTTTAGCCATCATATGCTCTTATGACCTGACACATTAGGGGGCATCTTTTATAACCCTAAATTTCTCCATACATACATACTTGGCACTTGGCCCTCTTACCTACAAATTTTTCCAAGCCATCATTGAGTAGCTTTTCTTAAAAAATTATTTTTTGAAGATGTATGCACCCTGAACCACTACTTACCACGTATATATGTTTTTTTCACCACTACATCCCACATATGTATGCTATCTACACCATTACAACCCGCGTATACTTGCAAAAGTTACAAAAATTAAAAAGTGGCAAGGAATTCATTGAGATTATGGGCTATTGGGTAGTTTCCCAACTAATCCACTACCTATAGCCCATCACCCAATCGAATAACCATCCTTTTCCCATAGTAAAGGAGGTGTTGGGGTATCATTCCATATTTAAGCATAAGAATAGTGAAACATTACCTGTTTCACATCCCCTCCTTTCCCCAAGCATTTGCAGCCTTGTTATGAGAATTCCCTCAGAATTCCTCATTCTTCCCTTTTCCTCCATCATAACCCAATCCATTGTCTAAGAATAAGGTTGAGAGGAGAAAGATACACAAAGGTGCACTTGGATCTTAGTGAAGTGGATCACGGACCAGGTTCAAGGAGCAGTAGTCGGAACTGGTTGTAAGTAATCATTGTTTTATCAATTAAAGAAGTACTTTTCCTGTCCCAATAACATGATGTGTTGAATGTTTGCATTTATTCCATGCTTTTATTCGAATAGTTGACCCTTATTTATAAATGAAATATATGCCTATATTTATTTATTTATATGTCTTTGAATGAAGGTCATCCTTCGAAGGAGGTTTGCAGTCAGCGAAGCTATCAATCGTGAAAGGATCTACACCAGACGCGGAGTAAAGGTACAGTTACCAGATCCTTCTTATTTTACTTTTCTTGCATAAGTTTGGGGTATGTTTGGGGTAGTTAGAGAAGTAGGATAATTTTAAATGGTTATTGATATGCCTACATTTTAAACCCTGGTGTAGCCATACTAGGGGGGTTTTTCCCGCTAGCACCCTGAACTTTTTCATAGAATCTCATACATCCATCCTGCTCAAAGGACACCTTGTATGTAGGGTCTGATTTCACCAAATTCATCCCTTGGGGTTCATATCTAAAAACGTTTCCTCCCTTGTATTTATTCTTTCCCTGTGGATTTATGGTTCTTTGATGTCTTCCTTACAATAGTAAATTTTAGACTGCTCAAAGAAGACAAACCTTCATGCTTAGTATGCAGTCTTGCGCAACAAACTAGGATGGCTAGGGCTTGGCTCGAATGAATCAGAGCTGGTTATATGAAAGGAGAATTTGTTTCAGAGGATAAAATTGCAATGGGCTCCAAGAAAGGCTCTTAGAAAATGTTTGAAATGAATGAAGAGTGTGCAACAAAAAACACAGTACAGGCTTGCATAGAAAATGGCAACACATAGAATTTGTGTAGTGAATGGAATTTACGTAGAAAAAATATTTGGAGTTTGTTGGATAGGCTATGGAATATGCACAGGTCATGAAGGAGATGAAAAAAGATAAAAGGGTGGCCAATATACATGTTTGAATGGATAAGGAGCGAAATTTGAAATGGGAAGCACTTAGCAAAGATGACAAGACGTTTCAAGGAAAATTAGGAATTTTCACAGTGAACTTGTGAAGCACGTACATGTTTGAAGCTTGCAAGGGTACAATGACATGGAGTTTCATGATTTTACCTTCTTTGACCTGATGAGAGGTGATAATGAACCATAATACTTTTTTACATGACATTCACTGTAACCTATGACTCGATCTTGGCACATAATTTCCCACTTTTTTATATGATTCAAGACTTAGGAAAAAGTGGACCATTACAAAACTTTGAACGTGATGGAATTTTAAACTCTTGACTCTTTTATTTTAATGATGGTGTCTTATGAGAAATAAAATACACCCTTTAACCCAACTTATGGCTACACCCCTTACTAACATTCAAATCACTCTTTATTTAATTGTTGACCTCATAAACCTTGACACACTAACTATGACTCATCTAGGAATTCCTTGATCTTCACAAGACCATGGAATGACTTTTCAAACTTTAGACAAACTCTAAATTTTACCCAAAAAATATTGATGCTAACATCTGGCTCCAATGGGGATTTTATCCTCCCAGTGAGGTAGCAAAGAACAATAGACTAAGTGACTTACCATTGGGCTTTATTTGACTCAAAAGACTCTAAACTGACAAACAAATTCTCTAACAAGACTTTTTTGACACAACTTGGCTAACTCAGTAAAACCTTAGGGCCTTCACTTCGGGCTTCAATTTTGTGTTGATTATTGACTTCAAATGCTTCATTTGAAAAATAAAATGGTTATTTACAATAAAATGCAAAGACTATTTTTTTAAGCAAGACCGTGTTTGAGAAACCTGCCATTCAGAGGTCCACCAAAGAGATCTCCATTGCGCTCATGCAACAAATAAGAATTTTTCCTATGGTATGCAACAATATTGAATGGTCCCAACCAAACATGATCAAACCTCCAATGCTTCCCTCTGTCTCCATTCCTTGGATCCCACTTCAGCACCAAATCATCCACCTTGAAATAATCTTCCTTAGTATGCCTGTCAAAGGCTCTTTTCATTTTGTCTTGGTGTAGTTGTGAATTGTTGAAGACTTGTTCTCTCATTTGTTGGACATGGATTAGTTGGTTTATCCTCCTTTGAGCATCATTTGGTTCAACTTCTTGTTCCTGCAACAGTCTTATCACTAGAAGTCCTAATGAGGTAGGAAAAATTGTCTTTGTACCATATACAATTTGCAAGGGTGATGTAGCAATAGACCATTTAGTGGTGATCCTGTCCACCCATAGTGCATAGATAATATTTTTATGCCAAGATTTATTGTTTTCCTGCAGAAGCTTCTTAATCATTCTGGTCAAGATTTTGTTGGATGACTCAGCCAACCCATTACCATGTGGGTAATAAGTTGTGGAATGGTCGGGATTTATATTATAGTCACCGAAAAATTAATGCATTCTCTTGGACTTGAATGTTGTTTCATTGTCAGTAATCATATTGAATGGACAACCAAATCTAGACAAAATATTTCTTTCTAAAAACTGAATGATAATAGTATCAGTAGATTTCCTTGTGGGGACTGCTTCAATCCATTTGGTGAAGTAGTCTGTGGTTGTCAGTATCCACCTATATCTAATTAACCAACATTCATCCAAAGGAGAGGTAGAATAACATATCTGAACCAATTCGTGGGAAGACAAAGGGAACAACCACGTTCCTCCCAACCATAGAATAGGGAAGCCAAATCACTTGTCCTATTCAACCCCTATCCTGACCATGAATCCATGAGGGAAAACTTGGAATTTCCTCTCCAGCAATGTCTCCCTCTATCGATAGTCTTCTCCTTGCCTCACACTCATAAATTAGTGCTCATAACAGCAAGTACTCAATAGTTCTTTTTCCCCAGCATACTAGGCAGTGTCCTACCTCTTCACATATGCTATATATCAAAACAAAGTTTTTGCCTAGGTCTTTTCCCTCTCTTGGGAATTTTCACAGCTTTCTAAATCCCTGATTTTCAGGGGCTGCCAATGGCCAAATCCATGATTTTCCACTTGTAACAATTAGCCCTAAGGTAGTTCCAACATGTTCCCCACTCATGGAGTTATGGTCGGTTGATTTTAACATGGTTGTTCCATTTGTCCCCTGCAATAATTATAAAATATTTTGTTTTCATACAAGTGTCATAGTGAAATAGTTAGTTGGGTCAAATTAGATCTCTTCCCAACAGTCATAATCCTTAATTACAATTTACCAAATTTGAAATTTGAAATTGCCATAAATGGAAAAAATATTCCAAATTCGAATTTACCAAAAAAAAAAAATTCCTAATAAATTTCAAATTCAAAAATAATTTATTTTTGGGGATGTCACAGTTTGCGTAGCAACTGGATTTTGTGTAGCATAGAGATTTGGAGCTTGTTGGAGAGGCTATGGACTATGCACAGGTCTTGGAGGCAATGGAGAAAGACAAAAGGTGGCCAATATACGTGCTTTGAATGGATAAGGGATGAAATTTGAAATGGAGAGTGCTTATCCAAGGTGACAAAACGTTTCAAGGCAAGTTTAGGAATTTGTGCAGCAGGTACACTTTTGAAGCTTGCAATGGTACAAATGACATGGGATGTCATGATTGTCCCTTCTCTAACCTCATGAAAGGTGATGTTGAACCATAATACCTTTTGACATGACATTCACCCTAACCTATGACTCAACCTTAGCACATAAGTTCCCACTTTTTAATATAATTCAAGACTTAGGAAAAGTGGACCATTACAAATTGAACATGATGGAATTTTACACTCTTGACCTTTTTCTATTTATGATGGTGTTTTATGAAAAAAACAATACACTCGTTAACCCAATTTATGCCTTAACTCACTATTGACATGCATATTGCCTTGGTCTTGGGAAAACTAAGGAATTCCTAAATGAGTCATGGCAAGTGTGTTTTTCATAAATTCATTGATCAATAGTGAGTTAAGGCATGATCAATGATCAATGACTCTGAAAACTTTGGAAAAACCTCTAACTCTAGCTATGAAAATCATAGTGCTAATAGATGGCTCCAATGGGGATGTTATCCTCCCAGTGAAGTAGCAAAGAATTGTAGACCAAGTGCCTGATCATTGAGCTTTATTCGACTCAAAAGTCTCTAAACTGACAAACAAACTTATTTACAAAACTTTCTTGACACAACTTTGACTAAACTCAACGTAAACTTAGGGCCTTCAGTTTGGGCTTCAATTTTATGATGATTTATTGACTTCAAATGCTTCATCTAAACAAAAAAAGGTTATTTACAATGAAATGGAAACATTGAAAAATTTTAAGCAAGATAGTGTTTGAGAAACCTGCCATTCACAGGTCCACCAATGAGATCTCCATTGAGTTCCTGTAGAAAATAGGAATTGTTCCCCTGGTATGCAACAATCCTGAATGGTCCCAACCAAAGATGATCAAACTTCCCATGCTTCCCTATGTCTTCATTCCTTGCATCCCACTTTAGTACCAAATAATCCACCTTGAAATCATCTTCCTTATTATGCTTGTCAAAGGCTCTTTTCATTTTGTCTTGGTGCAGTTGTGAGTTGTTGAAGATTTGTTCTCTCATTTGTTGCACATGGATTAGTTGGTTTATCCTCCTTTGAGCATAATTTGGTTTAGCTTCCTATTCTTGCAGCAGTCTCATCATTGGAATTCCTAATGAGGTAGGAAAAATTCCACTGTACCATATACAATCTGAAAGGGTGATGTATAAATAGACCTTTTGGTAGTGATCCTATCAGCCCATAGTGCATAGATAATCTTCTTGTGCCAAGCTTTCTTGTTTTCCTGCAGAACCTTCTTAATAATTCTAGTCAAGATTTTGATGGATGACTCAGCCAACCCATTACCTTGTGGGTAATAAGTTATGGAATGGAAAAGAGTTATATTATATTCATTGCAAAATTTATCCATTCCCCTAGACTTGAATGTTGATGCATTTTCAGTAATGATCTTGACTGGACAACCAAATCTAGACAAAATATTGTTTTCTAAAAATTGAATGATAATTGCTTCAATCCATTTGGTGAAGTAGTTTGTGGCTGTCAGTATCCACCCGTGTTGAGCTAAGGATGGTGAATGGATCTCTCCTATACAATCAAGGCCCCATTGCCTAAATGGTGATTCAATAGAGATAGTCTTTAAAGTTAAGGGTTGCATCTTTCTTTTTCCATAAAAAATTTGGCATTCATGGCAATTTGAAACTTCCTTGTACACATCAGAAAAAATGTTAGGCCAATAGAACCCTACCCTAAGTATTTTATGTAAAGTGGTCTTCCAATAATGGTTCCCTCCACAGTCACCTTTGTGAAACTCTTTGATAGATTTTTTCACGTATTACTCCAACAAACAATTCAGCAAGATCCCACCTGGATCTTTCCAATACAAAGAATGGTTCAGAATGCAAAACTTTGTTGCTTTCAACTTCAAAAATATGGCTTTGGTTTTTCTTAATTCAGGAGGATCTTGCAAATTTCTTAATACATAAATAATATTAGCATACCATGGAGAATCAAGAAAAGTTTGAGATACATGTGGTCCTGTCTCTTCTTCTGAATTTGTTGATAGGTCAGCAATGAAATTGATTCCCAAGACATCAAAATTGGACTGTTCCATCAACTTTGCAAGCCCTTGACCTTTGATCATCTTTGTAGGTTTGATCTCAAGTTCATACTCCAATAAAACAAATATCCATTTTCCCCTTGTACCTTCAATATCAGGTTGAGTCAAAATGTCTTTCACAAAATTGCTAGGCACATAAGCAATGATATGGGAATGCAAGATATAAGTTATGAATTCTTTGAGGGCATTCACCAAAGAATATTCCTGTTTTTCCATGATATCATACCTCAGTGGGGAGTCTCTCAAAGTACTACTATAATAGGCTATGGGCCTTTCAAATTTATGTTCATATTTTTGCAGTAAAACACCAACAATGGTGTGTTATGAAGCAAAAGAAAACAAAATAAAGTCTTTTGTAAATTTTGGACTGGCTAACGCTGGAGCTTTGGTCAGTGCCACTTTAACATATTCAAAAGAATTCCTATATTCATGAGTCTGTTTTATATCATTTCCTTTCCTGATCATGTTTGTGATATACTTTATGATTTCAGCCAAGTTAGGGATAAACCTTCCCAAAACATTTACTCTTCCTAGGAAAGATTGTACCTCCTTATTGCTCCTGGGTGTGCCAATCTTCATAATTTATTCCACTCTACTGGGGTCTATCTTTATCCCTTCCTTTGAAATGGTGTGTCCAAGTAATTTTCCTTCTTGCATTCCAAAATTTGACATTTTGGGATTCAATGATATTCCAAACTTCCTACATTTATGAAAAAAACTTATTAGATGTTTAAGATGTTCATCATCATAATCTGAAATACAGTGATATCATCTAAGTAAATAAAAATAAACTTATCTTTCTCATCAGCAAAGGCTATGTCAATGTACCTTTGGAAGGTTGTCCCTACATTCATAAGCCCAAAAGACATTTTTTCATACATGAAAGTGCCCCAAGGTGTTGTAAATTTTGTCTTCTCTTCATCATCAAGATGCGCCATGATTTGGTTGTATCCAGAGAAACCATCAAACATTGATATATTTTGAGATAAAACCACCTTCTGCAGAATGTAATCCATCTTAGGAAGTGGATAATTTTATTTGAGAGACACTCTATTTAGATTTTTAAAATCTACACACAATATGATCTCACCAGTTTTCTTTTTGACAGACACTAGGTTAGCCACCCACTTGGAAAAACATAAGGACACTATAATTTTGGCATCAAACAACTTCCTTACCCAATTTTCAATCAGTGGAAACAACATAGGATTTATTCTTCTCAATTATTTCTTAAAATGTTTATGATCATCCTTGGATGGAGTTACATGATGAATTACCTTAGTATCATAGACCTTTAAATCTTCGTATATCCATGCAAAGACATCAGGGAAATATTTCATTAGGATGATATACCTCTATTTAATTTCTGGACTGAGTGTCTTAGACAGTTTGACGATATTGTGATCTTTCTAGTCCCAATGTTGCAATCTTCTATGTCCTCATCATTTGTAGTGATTTTAGGATTTCTGGCTACATCGTTTTTGTCAAAAAGATTTTCCAATGGGACTAAGCCTTTGAGAATAATGTTATTTTTGAGATGCACTATATCTCTACCAGTAATCTGGTTTTGAAAACAGTCATCATTTGTGAACACAACTGCATCTTATTCATCTTCACAACAACACTCATCATCAATATTTGAATTAGCACATTCATCACTCATCTGAAGGAATCTTTCTACTTGTTTGTTTTTCTATGATAGACCTTAGTATCATAGATGAGGCTTTTTCTACCTCTTTGATGACTGCTTCCTTTCTTGCCTCAGGTATATTTATTGGGGGTTCTTCTTTGAATTTTCCTTTCTCCATTGCATCCTTTGATGAACTTTCTTTCTTAGGTTGACTTGAAGAAGGTGTATTGATATGAAGTTCCCTAGTAGGATTTCCATTTGGGGGGTTTGCAGGCACCTTTTTTCTTTTGAGGTTGTATTGTTTCTGAAGCTGCATAATAATATTTTGATATCCCTTCTTAAAATCCTATGTTTCCATTGACAACATATCACCACTATCTTGCATAAACTTTTTATTTGCATCCATAAATTGATCATGTTTTCTTTAGCTAATAACACATTTGTTTCAGTATCATCACAACAATGCATATTTTCTTCAATTGTTTGATCAAAATATTCATTATCTAGTTGTTTTGGAACGAAGGTTTTATTTTTTGATCACCTTGATTTCTCTGGTCTCTTTGTCTGATCTGTGGAACTGCAGCTCTTCTTATTGGCACAGGGGCAGACCCAAGGTTCATCTTTGATAACGCACCAACAAGCCCTAACTACTGGCCCTTTCAGAAACACCTACAAAGCATATGAAGTCTCACCTAAAGTAGCAATAGGGGGTTGCAGGACACATGTGTCTACAACTAGAGGAAATGCAAGTGGAATCAAGGCAATCACACAAGGATGTCATACTATTCTTCCCAAACATAAACCTACTTCACACAGTTATAGATCAGATATAACATACTAATGCAATAACAATATATCATAGAGAAAAAGAACACAACATCAATCACACACAACAACAAGATGTACGTGGTTCACCCTCTCCCTAGGGCTATGTCCACAGAACTGTGATTTATAATATATTAGGTGAAAGCATACAATCCTATCTACGCTCTTAACTAGAAGATCTTCTCTCTTTCTCTCTTCTCTCTTCCTCCCTTCCCTATGCACCCAGCTGCAAGGTTGATCTTCATACCCAGCTGAAGATCTTACAACACAGACTTTCCTCTCCACACAATACTTTTCTCTCAAAAATAACAACAATCATTCATCATCACACACTCAAAATAATGACGACAACAACAACCCAATCCCAGGTCCTCTTGATATTTATTTATACATTACAATATCTCACCGACAACCTTAGGCCGAAGCCTAGGTGTCTAAAAACCTAGATACCAAAACCCTAGGTGTCTAAAACCCTAGGTCAACTTG
>CBVK0103160083.1:0-32138 GCA_900067695.1 Picea abies
GACCACCGAGATCTACACTCTTTCCCTACACGACGCTCTTCCGATCTCACTAGACAAATACTTGTGCAATCTATACAACTCAATACGGTTGCCAAATCTGTGTTGTTGGAAGAAGCTATATACTTAAACGAAGAACTATTTTGCACCCGACCTCAAAATTCATTACAATTCCCAGCAATAAAACAAAGAAGTTCAACCAACAAATCTCCATCCAACATTTTCAACGAACCAAAGCATCGAACACAGGGAGAACACCAACCAGAACATACTTATTCTGTTTTTTTCGTCCTCTCTGAGTTTCTCTTTGTATAACAAAGTTTTGTTTTTACTCAAAACTCATGTCACATAAAACCATGCTCTATTCTTTCATTTGCTCGTCAATCGCATCTCTAAGTTGTCTTACATGTGCATGACCAGGAACATTAGAACGACGACACCCTAAAGCGCAACTCTTTGATCATAGAGAGAAATGGCAATAAGTATTTAAAAGCAAGGTTGGATGGTCTGCCGTAGATTTTGTGTTGATTCGTTTTAATGACAGATGTTCTCGATATTTTCACTTATTAATGCCACTCTTTTTTAATATGTACGCTCAATAGTGACTATCAACATGCATTAAAATTCCCATATTGAAGTAGATTCTGAAATCTGACATCTAAGATATGCACAATATTAAATAGGGACATGACATCAAGGCCTCTATGGGTGACATGTTTGTGAACTTTGCCGAAGCTTTTAAGAAAACTAAAACTGCACAAGCAAAAAATAAAATAAAAAGTATTTCGCAAATTCAAAATGCAGGAAAAAAGAAATTACCAGATCCCATAATATTCGTCTGTCTATTCATTTTAATGGGAGATGTCCTCCAGTTATTAAAGCCCATCATTTGGAAATGCACAATATTAGAGAGGGACATGACATCAAGGTCTCTGTCGCCGACACATTCGTGAACTATGTTGAAGCTTTAAAGAAAACTAAAACTGCACAAGGGAAAAAAAAATCAATAATTTCGCAAATTTAAAATGCAGGCAAAAACAAATTACCAGATCCCATAATATTTGTCTGTCTATTCATTTTAATTAGATATGTCCTCGAGATTTCCAGTTATTAAAGCCCATCTTTTCAAACCTGTCTGCTCGGTTCTAACTTTTCAAAGCATATTTAATGTGTATTGGGAAGCACATAAGGTAGCGGGGATGGAGCCCTATGTAACAGACGTTACTACTATTGTTCTATTTTTGTTCACGAGTGTATGTAAAATGTATGCAAAGAAAAGTAATTCAAGAATGATAGTTGTTTTGCAGGAGCCCTTGAAATTTTGCAGGAGCCCTTGAAATTCAAATAGTGCGCAAGCCCGATTTTCATTTTGTATATCGCGGAACTGTTTGTGCTATTTGTAGGACACAGAACAACAGGGACTGAACCTAGAGCCCGACATCCCAAGAGCCCACCATCCAAAAAATGCTCACTATTTTTTTTTGTGTTTTTTGTCCACCAGGGTATGTAAAACGCACATAAAGTAAACTATTTTGACAATGTTAACTCTTTTGGACATTATGGCCTTCAAATTCAAATAGTCTGCAAGTCAGATTGTCAATTTCTATATCGCCGAAGTTAACTTTTTTGGACATGACGGCCTTCAAATTCAAATCGTCCACAAGTCCGATTGTTAATTTCTATATCGCCGAAGTCTCCAATTGTCAATTTTCAGCCGCCTACCCTGACAACACGCGATGCAAAAACTGATTAAGTATGGGATGACGGCTCCGTGCAGGCTGTATATATCTACTCTATAAAATTACATATTTCCTATGTTTAATCTATGTTGTCCAGGAAACCTATAATTTGATAAATTTCAATGTTTTCTGTCCAGGAGCCCTACTGTTAAAGAAAACTAATTCGGAAATTATAATGTATACACCATAGTTCGATACAACCTATCCGCAAAGGTGCGTCCATAATACTGGCTAAGTATGAACCCAACTGCGGTCAGTCGGAATGATCGCAAAACTCTCGTTGTTGACCAATTGTCAATTTGTATATCGCGGAACTCTCTGATTGTCAATTTTCAGCCGCCTACCCCGTCAACCTGCGATGCAAAAAATAGATAAGTATGGGATGACGGCTCCGCGGTCTAGGAAACCTATAATTTCATAAATTGCATTGTCTTTTGCCTAGGATTCTTTTAAAGAAAATTAATTCGGGAAAGCTAATGTATACACCGAACACGACCTGTCATAGTCCGATAGAACCTATTCGCGAAGTCGTGTCCATAAAAGTGGCCAACTATGCAACCGAACGGCGGTCGCTCGTAATGACCACATAAACGCGAAAAACTAGAGTCAAACGCAGTTTACAACAGGTAAGTAAAAGGGAGAGAACAACTATATATCCCACACAACAAAGCCATTGTCATAACTATAAAACCATAGTAACACATAATCCATGTAAAAAGCATCGGCAACCATGAAATATATTTTGAGGCCAACAAACTTTGCTTCAACGCGTAACAGATGCAATTTACACCGCCTGCAATTCTTTAGTCTGTTATTTTATCTTAATAGTACTCTATGCAAACTGCAGTGCAAAACAAAATGTGACCACAAATGCAGCATCCCAACATTTGCAAACCCTAGCCAAACAAGAACCCACCTGAGAAGCACTAAAAGGCCCAACTACAGGCGCAGGACCGGTACCCTGCAAAGTCGAATCAAGCAACAATAAACAACATACAACGAAGAAAGAAGCAAGCAACAACCACCCCCCCAAGAACACCCCAAGAACGATGTTGTTCCAATCGTGATTACAGAAACCCAAACGTCCAAACTGCAACAACACGAACAAGCAAGCAAGAACAATGACAACATGCAAATAAGAAATCGATGGCATGCAAAAAGAAAGCATGGACCATCGAACCAGCAACGCCGCTGGAGCATAAAAATTTTAAAAACATAAGAAAATCTCTTGTAACAAACCTATTAAGTAACCATTCAACACTACCAAGCATGTTAGGTAAACATTTAAGTCTGTCAGAAATGCATTGTAAACATTTAAGAAAAAAATTCAATGTGGCAGGACTCTGACGTATCCCAAAAAGAAAAATTATATTTTTTGTAACAATAGTTTGAACACCGCAGAATGTTTTGGAAAGCCAAACTTTGGATATGCCACCATATCAAACATTGCCATAAATTTACCTAGCATAAAATGCTAAACTAAACATTCGAATTAATGCTAGCATTAATCCACCATCGACGAATGCATAACAAAATATATGATTCAAAAAAGACCATATATGATCAAATACTTTGGATATGCCAACATATATAACATTGGGAATAGAGAAGTTGACAATAAGACCTCCAATCCCTTGTCCAATCATATCATGACAAATATAGTACCTTTTTTTTATATAAAAATCAATGTTTTCAGATCCCTGGTTCCAACAATAGATAATATGGAGATATTTGTGGTCAAAGGACAGACTAATATGAAGTCAATGATTTATCGATCGCTATAGTCCCTCTATGCCTACGTCAAGGACTAATAAAGGGATTCTATGGGCTAAACAAATCACGTGGGGTAAAGTGAAGAAAACGACATTTCGTCGGTAAATGTGAATGTAGTTAAACTTCCCGATGGGGTCCATAGTGGTTGTGAGGGAACAATACAACCTTCATCCCACTAACAAACCTGAATCAATCACTTCACGGAGAATTCCTGAGCACAAACAGTCAAAGACAATTACATAACTTTAAAACTATTAAAAAATATAAAGTTTCAAAAATATATCATAACAATATTAAGTCTTTTACCTTGATAATAATTTAATAAGTATTTTTTTTTCATTGTCAAATTTAAAAAAAACATGTGAAAAATCTTAAGTGCATTAATCATGTTTATGGCCATATTTATGCCCATTATTGTAACAATTTTTAAAGTCTATTAAGTTAATGGACTTGTGCATGCCTTGTACTTTGAAAGTGAGAAAATTCAAAATACTTCCTCATTAATATTTAAGTATTTCATTATTTGTAAATTTATTTGATTTTAGTTACAAGTTACAAAATAATTGGAGATAAGAAGCATTAGATATAACCTTTAAGTATTTAAGC
The DNA here is from genome assembly GCA_900067695.1 of Picea abies. NCBI lineage: Eukaryota > Viridiplantae > Streptophyta > Pinopsida > Pinales > Pinaceae > Picea > Picea abies. The sequence continues at coordinate 4,116 of CBVK0103160083.1, forward strand.
TTAATCAATCTACTTAATTTTAATTGTGCAATGCCTTAAACAATTTATTTTCATGGGAGCTCTTTTCTTTGTGGAAGAATACAAATGCTATCATTTCATTTTAAATTATGCAATATGTAAAAGATCTCAAATAACATTATAGTTTGAACTCTTACATATTTGTGGCACAGATTGCAAATGATGTTATGGTTTGTTTGATTTTGAATTAAACATTGGAGTAGAAGTCTTTGCTTCCTTTATACAAAACTGCAAAACATAATTTGTTAAAGAATAGTGACAAAGTCTTTATGTTTTTTATCATTCTAAAGACTTTAAACTCTACATGTATTTACACCGTGGACTTTTGAAGCATGCAATGCTAATTTTCCAAACTTATACGTGGACTTTTGAAATTTTGATATGTGAATTGTTTGAATAAACTGGCAAATATTGCAATGCAAATAAACTTGCAAATATTTTGGTGAAAATAATTTATTTCAACTTGTATGTGAACTTTTAAAGCAATGCATTGCGGCAATTCTTGAAACTTTACTTCTTTGCTATAATTTTCCAAACTTTTATGTGGACTTTTGACTTTTGAAAACTTTATATGTGAAGTGTTTGAACAAATCGTCAAAGCTTGCATATGATTTTTAATTTTTTTTAAATAATTGATTTCTTTGTAGAGACATTTAATACTTTGAACATTAATTCTTGAAACTTTATATGCATTTACCTTTTTGGAGTGAGTTGTCAAAGTCTTAAGTGGACTTTTGAACCATAGAATGTTTTGAGGCAATTGGTGAAACTTTTATTTCCACGAGAAAAAATGTTCTTTATATTTATAAGGATATAAAAATTTACAAAAGCCGTCTTCTCGAACAACAACAAAACTAAGGAGGAACTGCTCAAAACTTGGATCAATCCATCATTGTCCCGACTATCAAGGCGAAATCCCATCTATGATCGACTTTCAGATATGAAGGTGCCTAATCAAAGCTTAATCTTGTAGGCTGGTCCTTCGTTGCCATCCTCCCAAATTGTAAAACAGATTTGGCTCGATGGAAGGAGCAATGCTTTTTTAGAGAGGGAATTTGCCTCGCTGTTTTCCTCTCTGAAAATGTGCTTGAAGGAGAGCTTTCTAAATAGATGTGTAGCATCTTTGGTTCTCTCTTTCCAGCAATCAAGGACTGCCACCTGGAAGTCAGCAAGTCCGTTCAGCCAATCGATAGTAAGCTTAGAGTCTCCAAGGAGTAACAGAACATCGGTATGACGGCTAGCCAGAACGAGAGATGCCCAAGCACCTAAAAGCTCTGCCTTCGTGTTAGAACCCTGACCGCAATTCAATGTTCAATGGATGCAAGTGTGGGGGTTTAAAGCAATTTTCCCCCCAGCTCCACAAAGCGCACCTCCTTGTTGAGAGGCCCCGTCAAACCAGGCCACCGCCCTATCGATTGGAATGATAAAAGAATGCCGGACAGATGGCCTAGCCTTTACTGTCTTGCCAGATTTGTTCGCCTCAACCAGAATGAGGGTTGACACATTTTGGAATGAAGGCATCTTATCATTAAAAATTGTTGCATTCCTGGTCTTCCAGACTTTCCAGCACAGATGGATCGGAAGCATAGAAAGCGTGTTGTTGTTAAAGAACCAGTTTTGAAAGCAGGCAAGCACATTGTTACCCGTCCAAAGAGTGGAGAAATTTAATGCCGAAGATAGAAACGACCAGATCGCTTGGGTGAAAGGGAAAAGAGTAAACACATGCAGAGCAGATTCGTTGTCAAGTTTGCAAAGGGAACAACGGTTCAGGCCCTCCCAACCGCGGGCTTGCAATTTATCCCAAAACAATAATTTGTTTTCCAGTAGGAGCCAAGCAAAAAGTTTGAGCTTTAATGGGCATTCGTCCCTCCAAATCCTCTATCTCCAGTTGGAATTTAATGGCTTCCAGATAAGAGCTGCCAAAGCTTGGTAAACATTCTTTGCATTGAGCTGGCCGGAACAGTCTCCCCCCGTCCAGATGAGGGTGTCTGGCTTAGGTTGCAATCGCACGCCAGATTCTTTAAGAAGTTGAGTGTAGCCATCCCATTCGACTGTGAACTCCGAGTCCAGCTGGATATCCAATCCTTTCAACCAAGAGTCACCTAGCGGGCCTCCTTTGGACGGGCAGTAGAACTGGTGCAAGTAGATAAGGCTCTTTTCTTGAAGGTGTGCACGGAGGGAAGGTGAAAGCATAGCTTTCCTGCCCAAACCCAGAAAGCTATCGCTGCCAACTTCTATCAAACTACCATTTCCAGGATTCCACGAAAGCCATTTTAAAATGATAGGAAGAGTGGATGAGAGATTTTTCCAAGACTATGAGCCTTTTAATTGACGAACCTCTGTGAATCTGATCCAAATGTGGACCGGAAGATGATGGAGATATTTTGCTTTGATTACATTGCTCCAAAGTCCCGGTTTTGTTAAAATTCTCCAAAAGGTGTTAGCCGAAAGCGCCTTGTAAAAGAGAGGCAGGTTTTTGAGGCCCCAGCCTCCCATCAACTTACGTTTAGATAAGTCCTCCCATTTGCTGAGATGATAGCCTTTGTTCTTCTTACTGCCAGTCCAAAGGAAGGAAAAGATGAGTTGATGGAGCATCTTCAAAACGGAGGCAGGGATGTGGGCTAAAGCCATCCAATAAACCGGAAGGCTTTCCAAAACCGCTTTTATCAGAATATACCTTCCCCCCATGGAGAGTAATTTGTGCTGCCAGTTGAGTATTCTGCCTTCAAATTTGTCAATTAGCCAAATCCAATCTTTTTTTGTGTAGCTGGAGGATTTTAAGAAGTATCCTAAATAGGTAAAACCCTCCACTAGCTCGAGGAAACCAATTCCAAAAAGCTCTTTTAACTCAAGTTTCAAAGTATCATGTGCATTCGAGACCAAGAAGACGGATTTAGTGGCATTGATTTCTAAACTTGAAACATCACAAAAGGAAGATAGGATAGAATGAATGATGGTCCATTTAGCAAAATGAGCATTTGTCAAGATCAGCACGTCATCAGCAAAAAGGATATGGAGAATATGAGTCAGTCCTGCAACTTTTACTCCTTTCAAGAGCCCATCTGCTTGTTTGTTTTTTAGTAAGATGTTGAGACCTTCCAGGATCAAGATGAAGAGAAGAGGGGAGAGTGGGCATCCCTGTCGGAGTCCTCTCTCACATTGAAAAGCCATTGTAGCTTCACCATTGATCAGAATAGAAAGAGTTGTCGAGGAGATACATCCCATTATCCAATTCGTTGTAATAGTGCCGAAGCCGCTCTGGATAAGAATGAGGTGCAGAAAGTTCCAATTAATGCAATTGAAAGCCTTTTTTAGGTCCAGCTTTAGAAGAATGGCTTTCAGTTTTTTTGTCTTTATGTTGTGGATGCATTCTTGTGCAACACCAACGGCAACGAGAATCTGTCTTCCTTTTAGGAAGCCAAGTTGTTCTTCAGAAAGAGCTTGAGAGAGAAAGGGCCGAAGTCTTCTGGCAATGATTTTTGAGATTATTTTGTAACAAAGGTTACAAAGAGAAATAGGACGGAAATCTTTGAAGTGCCTGGGAAAATTGGCTTTTGGAATCAAAACAACAAAGGTTTTATTTAGTTGAGAACTTACTTTCCCTCTTCTTCTCGAGTCTTCTATGACATCTAGGATGTCCTGGCCCATTAGATCGAAAAAATGCAGGAAAAGTTCGACCGACCAGCCGTCGGGTCTTGGGCTTTTCTCCCTCTTAAAACCTTTGATTACATCAAAAAGCTCCTCCTTTGTACATGGGGATTCTAAAGATTGAGCCTCCTCGAGTGAAATCATCCTTGAAAAGAGGCTGGCTGTTGTTGTCTGCGCTGCTAAAGAAGGAGCTGGAGTTGCTTGGAAAAAAGTTTTAAAATGAGTGAAAGCCGCCAATTTGATATTTGCCTGTGTGTGATGTAGAATTTCGTTTTCGTCGTCGATCTCCCAGAGATGCTTTTTTGATCGGCGGGAGCAGGCTATTCGATGAAAGAAGCGTGTATTTTTATCTCCTCCAGCCAACCAAAGCATTCTGCTTTTCAGGCGCCATCTTTCCTCCTCATCCCGAAGATGTTTGTTTCGGGCTTCCTCTAGACAGCAAATCTTGTAGTCTAGATCCTCGCTGCTAGTATTCTGAAGCTTTTGTCTTAGAAGAACCTCCAGCTCAAGTTCAATGTTGTTAAGCTCGACTTGTTCCCGAACCTTTTTAACCTTTAGCCAATGTATAGTGTGAGATTTTAAACTAGTGAGTTTTCTGAACAAATTCCCTTGGGCGTCTCCAGGCACTATGATAGAACAGTCCTTCCAAACCGAAGTAACCAGATTATTAAAGGAAGTTTCCCTCAGCCAAAGCGAATTGAATTTGAAGGGTTGACCCGCTCCAACACGGCCTTCCCCTAATTGTAAACAGATCGGCGCATGATCAGACAGGAAGGGTAGTTTTACCCAAGCGCAGCTACTGTAGGAAGGTAAGAGTAGACTCTCAGCAACCAGAAAACGGTCGAGTCTTTTGGAAATACTTGCTGGCCCTTGTCGTCCATTTCTCCAAGTCGGCAGAAGCTCTGGCGGTTTCAAGTCAATCAAAGCATTTTTAAAGAACAACTGTTTGAAAAAGCTTGAAAGTGGATCAGTCGACGCCTTATCTCCCCACATTTCAAAAGGACTGGTAATTAAGTTGAGATCACCAGCGAGAATGAGGTTCTCTGCCGCCAGTAAGCCCAGGTCATCAAGTCGCTGCCAGAAAACTTTGCGGTCAGCGCATGGGCCGTAAACATTGAGCAAATTGATAGGTCTGTTAAGTTCAAGGCTAATCCCAGAAAGCAAGATTCCTCGTGGACTGAGCATCGGAGAAAGATCGAAAAAAGTAGGGTCGCAAGAGGCCAGTAGGCCTCCCGAAGTTCCCACAGAACTTGTCGCGCAGGACAGCCAGCTCGGATGTAAAAGATGCATGAATTCCCTGGCCACTGAAGTGGCCACCAGAGTTTCTTGTAGGAAGATGATTGACGTCTGAGTCTGATCAAGGAGTCTTCGCAATTGGTGAAACTTTACATGCATTTATTTTTATTTTTAAATTTAAACCTTTTGAAAACTTAACTTGTTATGTGAAGTGTTTTAACAAACCCAAGTTTGGGGAGGATTCATTTTTGGTGTTGGTGACATAAATCTATACTAAATTATATGTTTTTATTGTTTAATTGTATTTTTGAATGTATAAATGGATTTAAGGTGTGAAAAATTCTTAGGACATGGATTATACAAAATTAACCATTCAAATATCTAAATCTAACAATTTCTAATTAAATTTTGGACAAAATTAAACTGAAAATATCCCCTGAAAAAGAAAAATAATATATATATATATATATATAACAATTAAACTACGACTTAATTTTAATAAAAATATTTTATTTTTTTATGAAAATATTTAATATTTCCAACCTTAATTCTTAGAACTTTACACCCATTTATTCTTTTAAAATATTTTTCCAAACTTTTAAGTGAACTTTTAAAAAATTTGATAAGTTTGAACAAACCCACAAAACTTGAGTAGGATTATGTTAAAATTATGTTATCTCTTTGTAGAGAGATCTAATACTTCCAACATTATGTGGTTGTGGTGGATTTCCAAGCTTTAGTGGATCAAAGTAAAATATTTTTTAGTTTAAAATGATCTCAAAAAATATATGGAGAGTTCACTTTCCACTTTAAGCGTAGTTGAATTTTCACTTTGGATTGAGTTCAAAGTTCACTTTCCATTTTGATTAGAGTTTGAAATTCACTTTTCATTTTAATCTAATTTTTATTTATATTAATTTTCTAAGGTCACTTTCCACTTTGATCTAATTTTTGTTTGTATTAATTTTCTAAACTTTTTAGGTATAAACTTAAGCATAATACCACACGAAGTTTTTGAAAAATGAAAAGTTTGGATTTTTCTCAAAGTAAAAAACCATGGAAATCATAAAGAGTCAAAATTACCTCATGTGAAACCTTATAACGATTAAAAGGATTTTGTGTTCTTAAAAAAAACTACTTCGAAAACCCATAAAATAATCTCAAGCTTAGTTCTTAAAAAAAACTACTTCGAAAACCCATAAAATAATCTCAAGCTTATTCATGTACTTCATGGATTATTTAGTTTCAAATGATGATATTTTTACTATGTAAACATCAATTGAAAACCATTTTTTTTTAATGTAGAGAGAATGAAATGAACTTTTCATGGGCGGTTGCAACCTCAACTTCAATGTAATTTTTAAGGTGTTCATAATCAATAAATCACGACGTGCTTCGTTGGTGAGGGAATCAAATTATAGGTTCTCAGAGTTGTGGATGTCAGAATTGGATTCTAAGAGCTGCGATGAGTTTGTAATATGAAAGCTTACATGTAACCTATCTTGAAGGTTAAATTGTCATATTTGGTTGTGAGCAAAAAACGTGCAAAGCATTATTTAATGAAAGTTTTAGCGTTGTTTAAAACACTACTTTGTTTGAATTGAATTATGTTAGCTCATCTTACATTTCTTTTATATAGTCTTCCAAGATGTAGACTGACATTGACTTGATCCATCACTATTTGAGAAAATTTAATTTGTGAAAATGGTCAAGTGACATCCTGAGCACTTAATACCAAAGACCTAGCGAACTTGTTGATTCTTCCAGAAACACAGTACCAAGTCAGCGAGAGATGTAAGACAACTTCAATAAGCTTAGGTAATGTTGCACATACTCTTACATGGATTAGAACCAATTAAATCTAGAAAGTGCAACTTTAAATGAAGATGCATGTAGTGTGATACAAGTGAGAAAACAAAATTACGAGGCAAATAAAAATTTGATAATGACATTGAGATCGGATTTTAATACATGCATTTAAACCATAAAATCAAACCTACATTAGTGAGTGATGATCCTAATCAATGGTGCAAAATCATCAATCAAATTCAAAAGATTCAAGACTCTGGACGCAACACCTTGATAAAAAATGTTTAATTTAAAAAAGATAAAATAAATAAAAGGGGGTCCCTAAGTCGGCTAACTTGGGGCATGATCTCTAAAACGCACCATCAAATTGATTAGGCAAACAAGGAAGATAATTCACCTTATCCATATAGATACCTTACTCCTCATTAGTGGGTTCCATCGAAACTCGATTTAGTGATGAAATCCCAAATTAATTGGATCCCAAACTGCAACAACTCACCAGGTGAACTAAAGGGGAAAATAGATAAAGTTTATTCTTTAAAGTGTGATTCCAAGTTTCAAGTTAAAACCATGATCACATAGTTTCAAGATTTTCCGAGATAGACTTTTGTGGTTCTCATGGTGTTACTTTGTTACCAGCAAGTTGATCCAAGTGGACATCGATGGCCACCCACCTCTTCCACTAACTCAACACGATTCTCCATCTTGGTAGTTTTTTTATCTAATATTTTAGGCCCTAAACTTCTGGGGTTGTTTTGAGGGTTTTGGATCTTTAGGGTTTTTGGCCCACAAATTCCATTTCGGCCTCTTGTAATGTCTTCTTGCAAATGAGCATAGCCAACACCTCTCTCTTCAAAGATAAGTTGCCACCATTCTAACTAGTTTGTATTACTTTCCATTTTACACTCCTTTCCTATTCCATTCATTAATAGAACTTGGGTTTCATTTTATTACTATTATCTCTACAATATTTATGTGTGTGTGTGTGTGTGTATCCATTCATATTCCTACCTTCCATTTCGTTCTCTATGCAATCCAGATCAATGGTATCAATTTGTTCTTTGTTGTTTCTTAATGCATGTTCTCGACGAGGTCAGGGTATAGAGAGTTGTGTCTAGAGCTAGTTTCAATTAGGGAAAACCGCTCTCACTGGCCCAAGTGGCCTCCCATGGTGGATGAAAAGATAGATGACAAAGGAAAAGATTCTATCCATTTGTTGTTTCGGGAAGCCCTCATGCAACAAAGAAACGAGATGATGGAAAAAATTTCCCAGGTTCTTAAATGAATCCCAACAGTGGCCTAGACATTGTTATAGATTGTATAGGGGACGAAATGAAAAACACATGGAAATATAGAAGAGAGAAAAGTAATACAGGGAAACCCAACTTTTATTAATGAATAAAATAACAAAATATTGTAGAACACAAACAAGCTAGAATGGTGGTAGCTTATCTCTGAAGAGAGAGAGACATGTCGGCTACACTCATTCACAGACAGATATCAAAAGAGGTCTAAAGAATGACCTTTTAACATAAGGCAAGAAACCTAATGGTCTAAAACCCTAACCCGAGGAGGTGAAGCGCCAAAATATTTGCAAGCCCCGAGGTGGTTAGTTGATATGCTAACTTCTCAGGGGCGTAACTTTTGCATCCAATATTCGTTTGGGGTGCACAATAGATCGTTGGAAAGATAGAAATGATAAGTAAAATTATTGGAAAGTTAGAAAAAACCATGGCCATCCTTAGCCCTTGAATGGCTAAAAAGAATCATTTAAGGCCTCAAAATAGCCCCAAAAGTTTAAGACTCAAAAATCATAACAAAGTTGACCAAAATGGAGAATCATGATGAGTCGGTGGAAGAGGTGGGTGGCCATCGATATCCACCTGGACTTTTCCTCACCCCTAGGAAGCAATGGTCCCCATTGCATCAAATTCCCTCAAGAGATGGGGAAAGATTTGTTGAATCTGACCCTTGGCGAGCCACTTGTCTTGATTAAGTAGTTGCCCTGCTTTGACAACTCTATAGAGTTGTATGCTCTACTAGTGGGTGCCCTTCATCCTAGTGCCCATGATTTCATTCCACCGGAGCTTTCATAATGCAATTGAGATTGAGTTTTGTAGGGGCCAATTTCTCATCCACCTCTAAGGTGTCCTACAAAGATGGGAAATATGGTCGAAGCAACTCCACATTAAATATTGGGTGTAAGCCAAGGAAAGGAGGAATACTTAATTCAAAAGCATTGTCACCTACAATATTTGTGATGGTGTAAGGCCCATATCAAAGTGGTTTGAGCTTCATGTGGGGGACTGTAATTCACTCTTTCTGCAAATGCAACCACACCTTGTCACCAACTTGAAACTTGTGTGAAACTTGATGTTGGTCATGTCGTTGCTTGTACTTGGAATTAGCCTTCTCCAAGATATGATGAACCTATTGATAAAAGTGTTGGATCTGTTAAACAAATTTGGATGCTCTATATGCCTCATTCTGAGTGTGGGAGGACTCTGTAAGGGAAGATGGAATGGGCATAGCTACATCAATGGGGGCCAATGGTTGGAACCCCAAGCACACCTCAAATGGGTTGTTGCCAATAGAGCTATGGAGGGATTTTTTATAGATATGTTGAACATAAGGAAGTGTGTGGATGCCTGGAGTTGTATATTATCAGAAGATGCACAATCATTTTTTTGACCACCTATATTTGTCCATCAGTTTCAAGGTGGAAGGAAGTGGATTTTGTGAGTTTGGCTTCCATCGGTGACCACAGGCTGGACCACAATGTACTCAAGAATTTATTGTCACAATTTAAATTAATAGTATGTGGTATCCCAAAATGAACCCAAACACATTTGAAGGAGATCTTAACAGTGGCCTCGGTGGTGATACTCTTCTTGTGGGTTGTCAAGATGGCCATCTTAGAAAACCGATCAATGACCACAATTACACAATGATTACCACGTTTGGTAGAAGGTAAATCAGACATGTAATCCATGGAGATGGACTCCCAGGGCCTATCGAGAATATCCAAAGGACTGTACAACCCCTTTCTTTTAATGACGGGTTTGGAAATGGCACAAGTAGTGCATGATATGATATACTTGTTGACATCTTATTAAAGCCTCAAACAATACAAGTACTTTTGTAGTACAACCACCATATTTTCCACACCAAAGTGTCCTGGCATTCGACTGTAATGAGCTTCCCAAATCAACTTCACACACTCGATTGAAGGAACACAAAGATGGCCCAAATGACATAACAATCCATCTTGGAGATGAAAACATGCAACTCATGTGTTTGTGCCTAGTGTTTGATATTTAGCATCAAAGTAAGGATTACTGTGATATAGATGCGACCACCCAAAGGTCTCATGGATGCAAGAGTTGAGAATTATAGTTAGTATTGCAATTGGAGGTCAATTGAGGTTATCAATGACTCAATTGGTGCTACCCTTCTTATATTTAATGTTCATGTGGAAATGTAGCATGTAGGTGGACCACTTTTGGTGTAATTCATTTTGTAAATTCCCTTGCATTTGCATGAGTTGCAGGGGATTGTGATCAGTGTAGGTGATGGTCTCCTTCCTGAGAATGTAATGCTTCCATTAGCGATAGGATTATACAATTGATTACATCTCCTTATCATAGACAAGGTACTCGTGGATGACATTTGAGGGTGTCTCACTATGGTAGACCACTGGATGACCATGTTGGGTGAGGATTATGCCAACTTCATAGTCTGAAGCATCTGTCTCAATTTCAAAGGGTTGTCGCAAATCTGGCAAGGTGAGTATGGGCATTGAAAATAAGTGGTGTTTCAAATCCTCAAATGTTTTTTGTTGTGACTCAGCCCAAACAAACTTGTCCTTGGACCCACCCTTGGTGATGTAGATGAGGGGCCAAGCAACATGAGAGAACCCTGACACGAACCTAGGATAGAAGTTGGCAAGCCCCAAGAAACTATGGATCTCAATTAAAGTCATTGGGGCCGACCAATCACGAATGACTTGGATCTTGGTTGGATCCACATGCACATCATGTTCATCCACGATGTATCTTAGGTATTGGATACTTTGCATGTCAAATGAGAATTTTTCTAGATTAGCATATAAATTGTGTTGTTGTAGGGTGCTTAGGACCCGTTGAATATGATGTAAATGTTCTACCCAAGTTTCACTGAAGATGAGGATGTCATCCAAATATACGACCACAAAACAATTGGTGAATGGGCGCAGGATGTCATCCATCATCCTCATGAAAGTTGTTGGAGCATTAGTCAAGCCAAAAGGCATGACTAACCACTCAAAAATGCCTTCTTTAGACTTGAAGGCAATTTTCCATACATCCATTTGGTTGATTGGTACCTAGTGGTATACTGACATCTGATAAATCTTACTAAAGTACTTGGAACCCTTGAGTTGGTCAAGAAGGTTGTCAATTTGGGGAGTGGGATATCAGTTTTGAACTATGATTTTGTTTAAATCTCTATAATCAATATAGAGTCACCATGTTCCATATTTCTTTCGCACCAACACAATTGGGCTCCCACAAGGTGAGGAGCTTGGTCGAATATGCCCTTTTTGGATTAACTCTTGAATCTGGCATTTGATTTCTTCATTTTCCATGGGAGAATGCCTATATCTTGGGTTGTTAGGTAAAGGTGCATCCTGTATCAAATAAATTGAATGCTTGACCTAGTAGTGTGGAGGTACCTAGGTAGGTGAGGTGAAGATAACTCTCTATGCTTCCACTTCTTTTCCCACCTGCTTTTTCTATGTAGAAAGACCCTGTACAATGGTTGTTGATGTCATGGTGATATTTTTTTCACCTTCAGAGCAAACTATGAAGAGGAAAATTTTCCCGGTTTGGGATATTACCTTCCTACATTGCTTAGTTGCAATCAAAGAGACTATGGTAGTTGGAATGACCTCGGGTATATTGTAGAGTTATCTTCCCAAAGCAACAATTATACTACGAGGTATAGACTCGTATACAACATGGAATCCACATATATATCTATCCTAAAATAACATCACAAAATTTGAGTGTGGAACCTCACACAATACCTCATATTTGAAGGGCTTGATGTCGTAGAACATGTGGCATTACTAGCTGACATGAAGGTCTCGTCCCTGGCTCAACCAACCGATGGTGTATGGTTGGGGGTGTAGCATTTTTGACAGCTTAAATCTCTTGATGACCTAGACTGAGATTAGGTTCTTCTGGTTCCCACTGTCAAGAATTAAATGTATTGGGGTCCCCTTCACCCACATATTGAATGGAAGAGGTGCTCCCCCTCCTCATACTTCTCTGAATCTTCTGGTTATATCTTTGTGGTTGTGATGGTAGCACTAGGTTCTACATCGATGCTTCACTTTCCCTTATCTTGCTCTGAATAAGAGTCTGAGCTAGGATTTGACTCTTTGTCTTTAATCTTGACCAACAATGAATGTTTCGAGCAACATTCATTAGTGTTGTACTAGGAGATTTTGTGGAACTCACACCAATTTCCAGTGTCCTTCTTCAACTTCCCATTACCCTTATTTACCTGCAACTTGGAATGGTTATAGTGAGTTTGGCTCTCATTGCTCTGTCCCTTGTCCTGTGATTTAGGGTTGCATTTACCATGCTTTTGTTGTGGTGGATTGGTAGACTCGAACTCCTGCTTATTTCTCTACTTGAATTTCTGCTTGATTTTGACAACGCATCGATGAGTGGCTCCTAGCGAGGAGATGTCCATGAAATCCATCATTGTTTAGATGTATGTGTGTATGCCACTACGGTACTTTAGAACCAGGTGTCGCTCAAAGTCTTTGGTACCTAGATTTGAGCATAAGGTATGGAAGATATTGATGTACTATGGCATCATTTGTTATCTCTCCTAACACATAGTTGTCCATCTTGTGTACTAGTCATCATAATTTCCAACATGGTATAATTCCTCCTTTAGGGCATCAACAAAGGGTTCCCAACTAGGTCTTGTCCCAAATTCCATAGACTCATCATCATTACGTCCCTCCTTGTAACCTTCCCACCAATCTTTGACATGGGGAAGGGATTTAAGGAGCATGAAGGTGATATTTTTGCTATCGATTTTTTTTTAACATAATAATAACCCTCTAACAAATACAACCATTTATCCAAAGCATTTGCATCTATTTTCCTTTTGAATAAAGGGATATCAAATTTAACTTGTACCTTGAAGGGTGTCACACCTTCGAAATGGATGCTCGTTGAGGATGCCTCACCTTTCGTTTCCATTCGTTGAAGGATCTCGATGAAGTTTTCCATCATCTCATTCCTCTGTCACGTGAGAGATTCCTCAAGCAACATCTTGAAAGGATCTCTTTCTCCATCATCTCTCTTTTCTTCCGCCATGGGAGGCTACTTGGGCTAGCGAGAGCAGTCATCCTTAAATGAAACTAGCTTGAGACCCAACTCTTTATAACTTGACCTCATCGAGGACATGCACTAAGAAATAACAAGGATTTTATTGCTATGATACCACCGATAAATATTGTATAGGGAAAAAATGAAACAAACATAGAAATATAGCAGAGAGCATAGTAATATAGAGAAACCCAACTTCTATTAACGAATAAAATAACAAAATACTGGAGAACACAAACTAGTTAGAATGGTGGTAGCTTATCTATGAATAAAGAGAGATGTTGGCTATGCTCATTCGCAAAAATATATCACAAGAGGATGAAAGAATGACCTTTTAATATAAAGCAAGAACCATAATGGTCCAAAACCCTAACCCTAGGAGGCGAAGTGCCAAAAGGTTTATGGGCTTCGAGGTGGTTAGTTGATATGCCAACTTCCTGGGGGCGCAACTTTTGCGTACAATCTATGTTTGGGGCACACTATAGCTTGTTGGAAATATCTAACTGAGAAGTACAATTGTTAACAATTCATTCACACTCTTGGCCTCTGAATGGCCAAAAAATGTCATTTAATGCCTCAAAACGGCCCCATAAGTTTAGGACTCAAAAATCATAAAAAAACCACCAAGATGGAGAACCGTGATGAGTCGGTAGAAGAGGTGGGTGGCCATCGATATCCACCTGGATCAAACACCTCCAACAAGCAACCATTTTGAAGGTGCAACACCTTTCGAGGTACAAGTTAACTTTGACATTCCTTTATTTGAATGAAAGATAGATGCAGATGCTTTTGAGAAATGGTTAAATATGTTAGAGGGTTATTACTTTAAAAATTTCAGACATTGAAAACATCACTTTTGCATTCCTTAAGGCCCTTCCTCATGTCAAATATTGATGGGAAAGTTACTGGGAGAGCCATGGCGAAGATGAGTCTACAACATTTAGGATAGAACCCACTTGGGTGACTTTTGTTGATGTCCTCTAGGAGGATTTCTTCTCTTCAAAAACTATGATGGTGCACACGAGATGGAAAACTTTGTGTTAGGAGAGAGACCAGATGGTGTCAGAGTACACCAATATCTTCCATACCTTTAGCTCAAAGTTGGGTATCTGACACTCCGAGCAACACATGGTTTTGAAGTAATGCAGTGGCATACATAGGTACATCTAAACATGGATGTATTTCTTTGACATCTCTTGATTGGGATCTGCTTATTGATATGTTATCAAAATCAAGTAAAAATTCAAGCAGAGGAATAAGCAGGAGTTTGGGTCTACAAATACATTTCAACAAAAGCATGGTAAAGGTGGCCCCAACTCACAAAAAAGGATAGAGCAAGGATAACCAAACTTTGGACAACCAAATCATGTTGCAAGCAAAGAAAGGTGATGGGAAGTTGAATAATGACACTGGAAAGTGGTGTGATTTGCACAAAATATTCTGACACGACATTGATGAATGTCGCTCGAAACAATCATTGTTGGCCGAGACGAAAGAAAAAGAATCAGACTCAGTCTCATACTTTTATTTAGAGCAGGAAAAGGGAAAGAAGATCATTAACTTAGAACCAAGTGTTACCGTTGCAACTACAAATATCCAACTAGAAGAGTTTGAGGAGACTAAGAAGGAGGAGCACCTCTTCGATTCACATATGAGGGTGAAGGGGACTCCACTACATTTCATTATTGACAGTGGTAGCCAAAAGAACCCGATCTTGACCAAGGTCATCGGGAGATTGAATTTTTTGACAATGCCACACCCCCCTACCATACACCATCAATTGGTTGAGACAAGGATGGGACCTCTATGTTAGCCAAAAATGTCTCTTGTCCTACAACATCAGGCCCTTCAAAGATGAGGTACTATGTGATGTTGCCACACTTGAAGTTTGTGATGTTTTGTAAGGACAACCCTATATGTCGAAACATCATTCTATTTATGAGTCTAGGTCTCGTATTGTCATTGTTACTTTGGGAGGAAATATCTATATGGTATCAGAGGTAGTCTTGAATATTATCGTTTCCTTGATCTAGGTAAAGAAATGTCGAAAGGTAATCTCTCAGATCAATTTTTTTTCCTCTTCATGGTTTAGTCAGAAGGTGAATGGAAAAAAATTGTGACCATCACCACCTCAACACATAGCCTCTCTACATAGAAAAAGGAAGTGAACACTATTGTAGAGGAATACATAGATATCATTGCTTCCTCTGTGGGGGTGCCTCTGTAGTCCCAGGTCAAACATTCAATTGAATTGATGCCTAGTGCTCATTTGCCTAATGGCCTAATATACAAAAACTCTCTTCTGGAGAATGAGGAAATAAAATGTAAAATTCATGATCTCATCCAAAAGGGTCACATTCGACCAAGCTCCTCACCTTGTGGGAGGCCAATTGTATTGGTGCAAAAGAAGGATGGGACATGACAAATCAATACTGGTTACATAATCCTAAACAAAATCACCATTAAGAACCGATACCCTATCCCTCAGATTGACAATCTTATTGATCAACTTAAGGGCACTAAGTTATTTAGTAATATTGATCTACAATTAGGCTACCAACAGGTCCCGATTGAACAAACTAATGTATGGAAGGCTACATTCAAGTCTAAACAAGGCCTTTTTGAGTTGTTGTTCATGCCTTTTGGTTTGACTAATGCCCCAACAACATTCACGAGGATGATGGATGATATCTTGTTGTCCTTCACAGACTATTTTGTGGTCATATAATTGGACGAAATCCTCATCTTCGACGAAAAATGCACAAAACATTTGGAGCATATCCCAAGCACTTTGCGACAACACAAGTTATATGCCATTCTAGATAAATGCTTATTTGGCATGTAGAAAATTCAGTTTATAAGATACATCGTGGATGAAAATGGGGTGCATGTGGACCCAACCAAGAGCCAAGTCATTCACAATTGGCCAACCCCAATGACTCTCATAGAGCTCAATAGCTTATTGGGCCCTTACCAACTTTTACCATAGGTTCATGTTGGGGTTATGTCATATTGCTTGGCCCTTAAGCCAAGTGACCAAGGGTGGAGCTAAAGCCAAGTTTTCTTAGTCCGATTCACAAGAGAAAGCATTTGAGGATTTGAAATGCCACCTTTGCTCAGCACTAGGCCTCACTTTGCTAGACGTACAACAATTGTTTGAGATTGAGACAGATGTCTTTGAATCGGTGTAGTCCTCACTCAACATGGACATTCAATGGCCTATCACAGTTAGACACTCTCTAATACTTTTCACACGTATCCCACCTATGACAAGGAAATGTACTCCATTGTGCAAGCATGTCGACAATGGAAGAATTATATTCTGGGAAAGGAAACAAGCATCCACACTAATCACAAGCCTCTGCAATTCATCTAGACATAAGGAAAGTTACAGAATGACCACCATGAGAAGTGGTCCACATACTTGCAACAATTCCACTTGAACAGTAATTATAAGAAAGGCAACACAAATCGTGTTGTATATTGCCTTAACTAACCCCCCATTGTGGCACTAACCACAATTCTCGACTCATGTGGGAATCAGACCTCCAGGTGGCCCCAACTGTATGATAATGACCATGACTTTGTCGCTACATATTAGACACTAGGCACAGGTAAACAAGTTCCAGACTTTCATCTCCAGGATGCACTTTTGTGCTATATGGGCCATATTTATGTTCCTTCATGTGAGCGTGCAAAGCTAATTTTGGAGGCACATTATAGTCGATTGGCAAGGAACTTTTATGTGGATAAGATAATAGCAGTAATATAAAAGTATTTCTAGTGGCCAAAACTCCGGGAGGACGTTAGTAGGTATATAACATCCTGCACTGCCTATGCCATTACTAAACTTTCCATTAAAAAGCAAGGGTTGTACATTCCTCTACCTACCCCATACAAGCCCTCAAAGTCAGTCTACATGGATTACATGTTAGGTTTTCCCACCACCAAGCATGGTAACGATTGTGTCTTTGTGGTTGTTGATCAGTTCTCTAAGATTTTCATTTTGGCACTATGCAAGAAGAGTATCACAACCTAAGCCACTACTAATCTCTTCTTTGAGCATGTTTGGGTTCATTTTGGGCTACCAGGAACCATTATATAGGGACAATAGGTTCCTTAGTACCTTCTGATCTATCCTATGGTCTTTGATGGACACAAAGATAACCAAATCAATTTCCTTCCAGCCCCAAATAGATGGACAAATATAAGTGGTCAATAGGATGATTGTGCATATCCTATTCATGTACAAATCCAAGCATCCATGTACATAGGATCAGATCCTTTCGATATGTTCAACATAGCTATAGCAAAGCCCTCCATGGATTTATTGGCCACAACCCATTCCAGGTGTGCTTGGGGTTCCAGCCATTGCCCCCCATTGATGTTGCTCTACCCATTGCATATTCACAGGAAGATTCCTTCCATGCTTAGACTTAGGTAGATAGAGCAACCAAATTTTTCGAACGGATCCAACACATCCAACAATAGGTTCATGGTATCTTGCAAAAATCCAATGCCAAGTACAAGTGATGACATGACCAACATCAGATTCCACACAAGTTTCAGGTTGGTGATAAGGTGTGGTTGCATTTGGAAAAAGAGTGACTCACATGCCCCCATAGGAAGGTTAGACCACTCCAATATGGGCCTTATACCATCACAAAGGTTGTGGGTGAGGATGCTTTTGAATTGAGTATTCCCCCTTTTTTTGGCTTGCACCTAGTATTTGATGTGGAGCTACTTCGACCATATTTTCCACCCCTATTGGACACTTTGGAGGTGGCTAAGCATTTGGCCCCTATAGAACTAAATACAAACTGCATTGAGCAAGATACAATGGATAAGATCACGGACACCAAGATGAAGGGCACTCGCCAACAGAACATACAACTTTATCGGGTTGTCAAAGAAGGATAACTTCTTCACCAAGGTAAGTGGCTCACTAGGAGTCAAATTCAACAAAATTCTCCCCATCTAATGAGGGAACTTGACACAATGGGGACATTTGCTTCTTAAGGGGGTGGATTGATCCAGGTGGACATCGGTGACCACCTACCTCTACTACTTGTTGGACAAATTGTCATTCAAGTGTTGTCATTGATGTCAACAGTCATAGTAAGCAGAGCAGCGAGGTCAATCTCAGGAAGAAAAAGAATCGACAGAAGAACATCACCTTAAAGCTGAAGAAATTTGTGACTATTGTTGATCACGATAGGATCAACCATCTAATGATAAAATCTCAGGAGGGTTAGAAAACGTAGAAATCAAAGCTCATAAGAGATTGGCGCATTGAAAATCAGTAGGTATGGCATGGATGAAACCCAGATCAAATCGTGACCGTTGATGCGAAATCGCCCGATCAATGACAGGGATGAATTGCGAGGAGTGAGAAATAAGAATTAAACCACTTTCTAGTTACAATCTTGTAATCCGTCTAGATCGTCAGATCACACAACTTCAACGATCTACGACTGCGGTTGATCCTACTAACAACCAATTTAAGTCATATTAAATCGTGACCGTCGGTTGCGCAATCGCAAAATCTACGACAAAGATAGATTGTGGAGATTGAAAGCAAAATTGAATCACTTGTAAATTGTAGTTTCGCAATCATCATCGACCGTTGATCTGCTTTGATAATCTCAACAGTCGTCAGATCATTTCAATGTGGAAGGATAGGATAAGCGGGGCTAAAAGGTTGATATTTGGATTATCCGAATACACGTTAGTCGTTGGATTAAATCCGATACTCATCAGCCATCAGATCGTG
The DNA here is from genome assembly GCA_900067695.1 of Picea abies. Classification (NCBI taxonomy): domain Eukaryota; kingdom Viridiplantae; phylum Streptophyta; class Pinopsida; order Pinales; family Pinaceae; genus Picea; species Picea abies. The sequence goes on from CBVK0103160083.1 coordinate 22,989, forward strand.
TTAAAGTGGAAGGATAGGATAAAGCTACAAGAGTTTCATTGCAGAATAGATTGAACCTTTAATCTAAATAATTTGATCAATGAACAGAATTCACTTTGAGATTTGAAATACCCAGTGCTCGGAAATCCGAAGGGAATAAGGACCGTCGAATATAGAGGACATACGAGGACCATTGGATCATAACTGTTAGTCAACATACCACTTCAGCAAGGACACATGGTATAGTCAAAGAACGACAAGTGTCAAGATGAATCGACATTTCTAGTACGTGAAAATCATGAATCAGAGTGACACGTGGCAGCTACTCGGCTCCTTACATGTCAGCAAGTGATGTAAGCAACGTACGTCACTATAGGAGTTTTGCATCGGGAGATATACCATCAGTACTTTCCCCAAGTCATGAAATCCCGAAGTCCTGAAGTGGACACGAGACGTGCAATCTAGAAATCACTTCGCGGGCATCCTCGACTGTCAATCTACTCAGTGGAAGGATAGTGTAAGTGGAAACGTTAACCGACAACAAGTGGTCTCCATCGTTGATGACTCACACAACAGGTGATCACTCTGGAGGAAAATGGAGCAGCGTTTATTCGAAACCTCCGAAGTCCCAAACGCCAAAATTCTAAAAGGGACACGCGTCAATAGATTGACAGCTTCAAGAAATTTGACATGCTGGAAGTCACGAAAACCCGAAGGGCAAAGTACCGAAATTACGACAACCATCCATCTAAAAGCATGATTAAGTCATAGCTGTCGGATTTAGCAGTGAAAGGATGAGTGTAAGGTCTAAAGTGGACTGTTGATCTGTCTTCGAGAAATAAACGTGAACCGTCTGATAGTTTCAGTGATATCGTAATCAAGAGTTTTGAAATATTGGAAGTCATGAAGACTCGAAGGTCAAAATGTCGAAATATTGTTAGTCATTCATCCCATCAGAAGATCGAATTGTAACCATTGATTTAATAAAGCACTCAAGCACTTGTTTTGCTTAGCATCTGGTTACCACCAATGGTCATATGATATAAGAGTTTTAAAAGGAAACTGTTATACGTTGCTATGTTCGGTAAGCCTGTGTTTCTGTAATGATCGGTCATATGAAATGGCTTGAAGGAAGCACCTCCATAGAAATTTGTCCTTGTAAAAATAACAGAGATTTGGGATCGAGTATTAAGGATTAAATTGATCCATGACTGTGATCAATTTATGAAAAAACTTTACGGTAAAATAAATAAACAGTAATTAAGACTAATTAATCGAAGAGGTGTGATGGTTGAAATGAAGGGACACAGTTGTGTCACACTCACACCATTTGAAGAGTATATAATCATGGAAGAGTATTGAGAAGAAAATGTCTCTGTAGTTCATAACAGAAGATCAAAAGTTGAAGCAGATTCCAAGAAGAAAAGATAATATCTATGTCTTAAGGGTGGTTGGGTGGTGCAAGGGAAGGTTGGTGCTTGCAGAGGGAGTTGGCGCTTCCTTGTTAGTTGTAGCTGACTAAACAAGGGGTCGTAGCCTCCTACTAGTTGGTGTCGGTAAACCAGGGTGTGGGTGCATCCTGATCAGTCAGTGTTGATCAAAGAGGAAGTACATCTTCCTTCTATGTAACATGTAAAACAATTTTGTAGTTAATAGAAAAGAGTTTGTGGTTTTCCAAATTGGGTTCCACGATAAAATACTGTGTTAAAATTTTGTCTAATAAATGAAAAATTGATATAATTGTTGTGTCACTGATTCACCCCCCCCTCTCAGTGACAGGATCTGATCCTTCTATAGGTATCAGAGTAGGTTTCTTCAGCACAGTCTAACAAACTTGAAGGTAGATTTTGAAGATGGATCAACAAGAGGGAATGTCTAACAACAAAGCACCATTGTTCAATGGAGGAGGCTATGCTCTATGGGAAATAAGAATGAAAAACTTCTTGTTGACTCTTGGTTTTGATATCTGGCAGTCTGTTGTGGATGGTTACATTGCACCAACTACTCCACCCAAAGACTCTGGAGGAAAGAAAATATGTAATGACAACTCAAGAGTATTTAATGGAATTCTAGCAGGGTTGACTAATTCTATATGTGTGAAAGTTATGCATCGCAAATCAGCCAAAGAAATTTGGGACAAATTGGAGGTTGTATATGAAGGAGATGACAAAGTCAAATAAGCCAAACTACAAACCTATAGAACTCAATTTGAAAATCTGAAAATGAAAGAATAAGAAAATATTGTTGAGTACTTTCATAAGGTAGATGAAGTGGTCAACTCAATTAGAGCGACAGGAGAAGAAATTATAGATAAATCCATTGTGAAAAAAATGCTAAGGTCATTACCTATGAGATATGATGCAAAGATTTATTCAATTGAAGATAGATCTGATCTAAACACACTGATAGGTTATCAGCTCCATGGAATCTTTACAGCATATGAAATGAGAACATGGCATGATAAATCAACAAAAGATGAAACAACTTTCAAGGCATCCAAGACAAAGATAAATCAAAAGCAAAAACCTCAATCTAGTCATCATGAAGAATCTAATGTGGAAGAAGCCAATTTCATTAGAAAACTTCAGAAAGAATCAAGGAAGTACAAAGGCAAACTTTCGTTCAAATGTTTTAACTGTGGCAAAGTTGGTCATTTTTCATCCAAGTGTCCCTATCCCAAGGAGGACCTTGAAGATCAAGAAAACAAAAATAATCAATACAAGAAGAATGAAAAACCCAACTACAAGAAAAAGTTTTGTACTTGAACAAAAAGAAAAACATGATCAAGAAGAAAAGGATATGGAAAAACTCATGAGCAACTTGAGAAAACAAATCTTAGAAGCAAATAAGATCGAAGAAAGTTTGGAAAAGTCTCTTAAGGAAAAACAAATAACTTGTGAAAAAATGGAGGCAAAAATAGTTCATCTAAAAAGGGAACTGGATGCAAAAATCATTCAAACAAAATCTGAAAATAGCTCTAAAATATTAGATAAGATTATTACCACGCAAAGGGATTCGGGTAATAAAAATGGAATAGGTTATTCTCAAAAGGAAAGTCATGATAACTCAAAATCTTATGCAGATGCTCTCCTGAGTACATTCAAGAAGAAAAATGAAGAGAAGATAAGTAATGATCAGAACTCCAGAAGATTACTTCCACCCATCAGGAAGGAAGACAAGACAATACCAAATAAGTTTTATCAAAACATGTGTCCTCGCATTTTCTTTGGTTATTGCTTTGCATGCTCTAATTTTGGACACAAAGCTATAAATTGTAGAGCATATAGAAAGAAAAATCTAAAGGTTAAGAACTATATCCTTAAGGATAAATAAGCAACAAAACGACTTAAAAGAAGAAACTATAACTCCTTTGCACCTCTACAAGAAGAGGACTTACAATGCTTCAGATGTCATAACCATGGACATAAGGCCATTAATTGCAGATTAATGGAATTCTTAGAACAACCCAAGGTCATTAGAGAGCAAAAGAAACTTTGGAGAGAAAAAACATCAAAAAGGGAATGTCTTATTGCCCTAAAAGCTCAAGATAAAAAGGACCTCTGGTATGTTGACAGTGGGTGCTCAAAACATATGACAGGTAACAAGGACAAGTTTTTAGACTTAAAGAAACAAAAAGGTAAAGTTACATTTGGTGATAATGCTTCAAGTAACATACTTGGGAAAGGCACTGTGAGTCTGGGAAAAGACAAAGCCATAAATGTACTACTTATCGATAAATTGAAGCCTAGTTTATTAAGTGTCAGTCAAACCTATGATCAGGGGCACTTTTGCATCTTTGATTCCCAAAAATGTGAGATTAGGAGAAAAGACACATGAAAATTAGTTGGTACTGCTCCTAGAACTCCTGAAAATGTATATATACTAGATGTAAAATTGAATGAGGAGTGTCATATAAATTCAGTAGATGAAAGTTAGTTATGACATAGAAGGTTGGGGCATATTAACTTTGACAATCTTGTGAAAGTCAGCAACCTTGGTGCAATAAGAAACTTGCCAAAAATCATAAAACCCTCAAATACTATGTGTAGACACTGTCAACTAGGGAAGCAAACTAGAATAAGATTCAAGGCAAAAGAATACACAACCTCTAAATCTTTAGAGCTTGTTCACATTGACCTATGTGGACCTACGAGAACCAAGAGTTTAGAAGGAGAGTCTTGCTTTATGTTGTTCATTGATGACTTTACTAGAATGGGTTGGATATGTTTTCTCAAAGAAAAATCAGAAGCACTCAACAAATTCAAAGCCTTTAAAACACTTGTTGAAAATGAAAAGGAGACAAAAATCAAATGTCTTAGATCAGACAATGGTGGTGAATTCACCTCACAAGAGTTTGATGTCTTCTGTGAAACTCATGGAATAAAAAGACAATTCTCTGTTGCCAAAACACCTCAGCAAAACAGGATTGCTGAGAGAAAGAATAGAACAATTCAGGAGGCTGCAAGGACTATGCTCAATGAAGCAAAATTGTCAGATGGATATTGGAGGGAAGCTGTAAGTACAACAATATACATATTGAATAGAGGTCAGATCAGAGTTAATAGTGATAAGACCCCTTATGAACTATGGTTTGGAAGAGCTCCATCATTAAAATACTTCAAGGTTTTTGGAAGTAAATGCTATATCAAAAGACTAGATGAGAGTCTTGGAAAATTTGATGCCAGATCTGATGAAGGTATTTTTCTTGGATATGATTCAAACAAAAAGGCATACAGATGCTACAATATCAGATCGCATAACATTGTTGAGAGTGCAGATGTCAAGGTGGATGACCTAAAAATGATAAGAATCAAAAATCAAGAGACTATACCTAAAAATGAAGATGAAGATGATGATGAGTCATTCGACACTCAACTAGAAGAAGTAGAAGAGAATGAAAAAGAAAGGGAAGAAGATGATATGGACACTAGTGAAATCAAATAAGATAGTCAATATGGAGAGATAAGAGAAGAATTCCCAAGAAGAGATACAAAGACACCATCAAGAATTACTCAAAAGAATCATCTCGAAGAACTGATTATTGGATGTATAAATGATGGAGTGCACACAAGAAGACAACTATTGTATTAAACAGAAATAGCATTGTTGTCACATGTTGAGCCTAGCTCAACCAAAGAGGCATGTAAAGATGAGAATTGGATCAAAGTTATGAATGAAGAATTGGACCAAATTGAAAAATATCAAACTTGGGAACTAGTTCCAAGATCAAAAAACAAAAATGCCATTGGAACTAAATGGGTATATAAAAATAAAATGAATGAAGATGGGCAAGTAATCAGGAACAAAGCCAGATTAGTATGTAAAGGGTATGCTCAGGTTGAAGGAGTAGACTATGAAGAAACATTTGCACCCGTGGCTAGATTAGAGGCAATTAGGATGTTCTTAGCTTTATCCAACTATAGAAAATTTAAAGTGTACCAAATGGATGTCAAGTCAGCATTTCTCAATGGAAATTTAGAAGAGGAAGTCTATATTGAGAAACCAGAAGGGTTCCAATTAACCAACAAAGGGGACTATGTTTGTAAACTAAAGAAAGCACTCTATGGGCTAAAACAAGCACCTAAAACATGGTATGCAAGGCTAGATTCTTTCTTACAAAAATAGGGCCTAAAAAGGGGATCAACAGACAACAATCTTTATTGTAAAATTGATGGTAATAAAATGATCATTATGGAAGTGTATGTTGATGATATTATATTTGGTAGTGATGATGAAAAAATGAGTAAGGACTTTGCTAGGATGATGTAACAAGAATTTGAAATGTCTTTGCTTGGGGAACTGAATTTCTACCTTGGATTACAAATAATACAGTCCAAAAGGGGAGTCTTTATTCATTAGTCTAAGTATATTAAAGATATGCTTAAAAGATTTCAGTTGGAAGATTGCAAACCTGTTAGTACACCTATGATAGTTGGATGCAAATTAAGCAAGGATGATGAGTCCAAAAATGTAGATCCAAAACACTACAGATCAATGATTGGCAGTTTGCTCTATGTAACAGCTTCCAGACCTGATGTCAAGCAAGTTGTTGGGATGGTGGCTAGATTCCAAGCAGAACCAAAAGAGAGCCATGTTCAAGCTGTAAAAAGAATCTTTAGATATTTGAAAGGAACCATAGATCTTGGTTTGTGGTACCCTAGAAATGACTCATTCACATTAAAACCCTATTCAGACGTTGATTGGGTAGGAAGTATAGATGACAAAAAAAGTACGAGTGGAGGAGCATTCTTTTTGGGAGAATCACTGGTTGCTTGGATAAGCAAGAAACAGTCCTCAATTTCTCTGTCTAGCACTGAAGCCGAGTATATTGCAGCAATAGAATGTTGCACACAAGTGGAATGGATGAAACAAACTCTACAAGACATCAAAATAGTATTTGAAGAACCCACAACTATCCACTGTGATAATACAAGCACAATAAGTCTCTCTAAGAACCCTATCCAACACTCAAAATCGAAACACATTCCCATAAAGTATCACTATCTAAGAGATCATGTTGAAAACAAAACCATTAAATTGGAATATGTTCCAACATAAGAACAGGTGGCAGATGTTTTTACAAAACCCTTAAGCAGAGATGCATTTGAATACCTCAGGCGAAAATTGGGAGTAATCCTTCTTCCTACCTAAATCTCTCAAGAAAATAATGCATCAGTTGGCACCTATTCAGGGGGAGATAGCAATCAACGTAAAAAGGAGTCATTCAGTTATGACAGGAAAAGTGTGATTGCAGGAGGTGTTACCAATGGTCAAAGAAATATTTATACAGACAAATCATCGGAGAAGAAACCATTTGCCATTGATGTCAAAGGGGGAGAGTAACTTCAGAGGACAGAAGCATCACCGCAGGGGGAGATTGTGTATAAAGTTGGTGTGTTGCCCTCAATGAAAAAGGGGGAGATTGTTGGACAAATTGCCATTCAAGTGTTGTCATTGATGTCAACAGTCATAGTAAGCAAAGAAGCGAGGTCAATCTTAGGAAGAAAAAGAATCGACAGAAGAACATCACCTTAAAGCTGAAGAAATTCGTGACTATTGTTGATCATGATAGGATCAACAATCCAATGATAAAAGCTCAGGAGGGTTAGAAAACACAAAAATCAAAGCTCAGAAGAGATTGGTGCGTTGAAAATCAGTAGGTATGGCGCAAATGAAACCTAAATCAAATCGTGATGTAACACCCTGTTTCCCCCCTCAGCAGTTGCACCCACTTCTGGTGTTATTTCTGATAAGTGTTTTACATATTGCATCTTGAAATTCATATACTGACATATATGCTCATAGAACTATGAAATTGTGAACGATTACAATATAAGAATGTATGTACAGTGTTTTGATAAGAAATAATAGATATATGCTATAACAGAAAGACCACGCATGGCTTATGTTGATAAATGAATTTAATTATGCATGAGTTGAACCAAGTCAGACTTCCAGTCCGTCCTCGGGAATTTGTTTCCCCTTATCTGTCTCCAGGAATGCCCTGGAATAGACCTCTTCACAGGGATTCCCTCCTTGGAAAGGTTTACCAAGAACCTGGAAAAAGAACTTGAATGTGCAAGTCTTAACAACCTTGTACGAGGAGGAATGACCCTCTTAAAATCCCGAAGTAGCAGCGTAGGGATAAGCATCAATCAACGGACGAGATCCCGTCGGAAGATTCCCAGGTCATTCACGACCGTTAGATTGATGAAAGAAACAAGGGTGCTACATACCTTTCCCCTTTTCCTCTACCTTCGTGAATAGCGAGGAAATCGGGACCGTAGATCCCCAAGGTATATGGGAATATCTAGACCGTTGGATTCTTTTCCCGTCCAGAGAGCAGTAAGAGAGTACACGACGTGGAATTGATCTAAGTCGTTAGATCTTAGCTAGAAAAACCCGACAACCGTCGGATCCGTTAAGAGAGGCATGAGGGTTAAGCCCTCATAAACGGGAGGTTGAAAGTCCTAACGAGAGGCATGGCCATCGGGATATCAGCATTCGTGAAATCGGGAGTCACGATGACATGAGATCGGAAGTTTTCATAGTGAAAATCCCGGACTCAATCTGAGATGTCCATCATAGGAGGACATGTGGGCAATATCGGGATCCCGTCGGTATTTCAGAGATCGAAGGGACATGACGCCGGAGCACTCCAGCAACGGAAACTCCTAAATCACGAGAAGCGATCAGGACCATCCATCTTAAGAGGACGTGTGGCAGCAATCGAAGCTTTCGAGAAAAGTCCCGAAAGGAAAATCATCCATTGGGAAATCGGGAATCCCGTGGACAAGAAGTCCATACACTTCGAAATTGCGAAGTCTAGAATCCTGACAAAGATAAAAGCGTCCACTGTAGGGCCAGCTGTCGTCATATCGGCATATCGGGATTCGACGGATCGTGAATCCTGAGGACAAGTACATTTCGGCAGTGGAAAGTCCGAAAACCCGACAGGAGATAAGGCTGCGGTCTTGTGAGATAGTGGTCTATCGGGATTCGACGGATCGTGAATCCTGAGGACAAGTACATTTCGGCAGTGGAAAGTCCGAAAACCCGACAGGAGATAAGGCTGCGGTCTTGTGAGATAGTGGTCACGTGGGCCAGGAGTTCAACCAGGAGGGCTAACACGTAAGGGACCATATTGGTAAATTGGCTCATCGGAAATTGAGGATTCAAGAGACAGGGAACTCTTGACATCGGGGATCTCGAAACCCCGAAAACCGAAAGTTTATGCATTTTCCGTTGTGGAAAGAGTAGCGGTCGTATGTAAAGGCCATGACTGTCGATCTTGGTGGAGGGTCATCGTCGTCCAACGAAGGGACATGTGGTTGCCGGTCGACGTTTCAGCGTTTCGGCATCCAGGGATTCAAAAAAGGCAAGAAACCTTGCCTTCGCGAGTCACGAAATCCCGATACTCGAAATCTCGTGGACCGTTGGATCCATGCTCCTAAGAGTCGTCGATCTCTTACACGACTTTCCATATCGGAAATCGAAGATTTGAATGATGAAGAGTTTGTGAGTCATTGTACCTCGAACTCCCAAGTACCGAAACCCCGAAAGGACCCATGTTGTTGGATCAAGGAAGGCTTACGGCCGTCGATCTCCCTTTGGGGGGAAACTTTGGAGACCTCGGAAGTTTCGGGGATTTGAATGGGGAAATGTAGAAGT
>CBVK0103160094.1:0-11766 GCA_900067695.1 Picea abies
GTCCAGGGGCCCTAGACATAGCTAGGGACTTCAAATGCTTGGTCCCAGACCAAGAAACCCATGCCCCAGGCATGGGTACCCTGGACCCAGTCCAGGGGCCCTAGACATATCTAGGGTCTTCAAAAGTGCTTGGTCCCAGACCAAGGAACCCATGCCCCAGGCATGGGTACCCTGGACCCTGTCCAGGGGCCCTAGACATATCTAGGGACTTTAACTTCTTGGTCCCAGACCAAGAAACCCTATGCCCCAGGCATGGGTACCCTGGACCCTGTCCTGGGGCCCTAGACATATCTAGGGACTTGGCCATCCTCCAAGAGAATGGCTCTCGCTGCTGCATATAAATTTAACAGAAAGGTTAAGAAAGGTTAGGAAAAATCTCTCACCTTTATCCATCTTTACATCATCCTCTAACTCATTATTACAAAATTACATTTTTGCTATGTTTGGACTTTATCAATTGAAATTGTTGTTTTTGACTGACTGACACTCCAGGTGGACAAACCCATAGCAAAAGTTGTCCGATCGAGCTGAAACTTGGTCCATGGATGTAGGGGGTGCTATTCCATTTCTTTTTAGCCCAAATACCCCTATCAAAAGTCCAAGGACCTAGTTTTTACAATTTTTGCTCAAAAATAATTAATTAATTAATTAATTAAACAAACCTCCAAACTTAGGGAAATTTAATTGAAAATTAATTACTTCAAAAAAAACTAACTTAGACTCAATGGAATTCCGTGAAACTTTCTAAGATGTCTTGCATGGTCATTTACAATGATTCCCTACAATAGTTACCAAAAGATAAGCCCACTAGAACGTCGTTCACCACTTTGGAGGAATTATTGCAAGTGTGAGGGAAAAACTCAAGGGAAATCAATAAGGCTGAAAAGCCCAATTGATAACCTGAGGATAAAAAACCCTCGGTGAAAGGAACTCTCCCAGTGAACCGATCCCAAGGTAACTGACCTAGACATGACTCATGCAGACCTATTACATTATTAACCCACGCAGGGGTGCAGAAATTCCAATTACAAAAATAAGTGTTGGGGCCATGCAATGCCTTGTAGAACCAAAGTCTTCGATAAATTTGCATCTGATGATGCATCTCTTCATGGCACATGGAGTTGACCACCTATGTTGGAGAGGCGGTCAACAAATGGTTTTATTCTTTTCTCAAATAGTTTTGACTCCCTTTGAGTCAAGTGACTCCCTCTGAGGGATAGGCATCTTCCTTTCTTGTTAGCCTGTCTGGAACAAGAAAACAAAACAAACCAACAAAAGAATATCTCCTAAAGGAGAATAATGAGAACATCTCTAGAATCAAAACAATTTGAGGAATGTTGTCACGGCTACAACACCTACTTGTAATGTAGCAAACTTTAGAAATATAGGTTAGAGGAATGACAATTATAACAATCAAACCTGGAGTCTTCACTTTGAGTGTGTTGTTCCTTTGAATGCACTGAGATCCCTCTAGATCCATGACTTCAGCAAAGGTTCCTTCCTCCTGCAATTTTCCTCATGACAATGATACAAATAATATATACAAGTGCACACCTGAGGATGTTGATATGATTTCTCCAATGGCTCTTGGTTGATCTCTATCCTCTGAGATCTTTATGAAGAAGATACTCACGGTGTCACCTTTTGTCATCTTTGTTATTTTGAAGTTGGCCCTTCAATGTAAGGGTTGAGTAGGTGATTGGCTTCCTTGTCTTGACGTCATCTTCCTTCATTCATTGATAGTTGTCTCTAGTAAACCTTTTTGTATTACTCACAATGAGTCTTCTTCTGAAGTCTTGTCTTCCAAGAACTTGAAGTTTGTTTGATCCATCAAGCTTATCTTTCATCATAGTTTTTGTTCATCATAATTTTAGATTCTTCACAACCCTTGTCATCTTGGCGAGTAAACCTAACGACTAGGCTAGGCTAGCACTTTTAGGTTTAGTTGGACTTATGACTGCCAACAATAAGCCTTTGAAAGATAAGAGAACATTGGTGAGCTGAAGAGCTCCTTCAATGAGTTGCAGAAACCCTAATTCTGAAATTTCTGCAGAAATTAGCAAAACCCTAGAAACCCTAGGGCCAAAATTTCAAAATGCTCGAAATTTCATTTGGAGAGTCTCTAGAGGTACACTGGAGAAGGTAGTACTCTCCTAGGCCAAAGAATGCCTCAACGTTCAAGTTCTAGAAACCCTAGGAGGGTCGTACAGTTCTGCAGAAGAGGAGGGATGACTGGTAAAAGATGAGACTTCGTAGATGCTTGTGCAATGGGTTCTTTCAAGACCTATGCTCTGATACCATGTTGATTTTTCAATAAGCTAGGTTAAACATGAAGTTCATTCCATTTTAGCATTTTACTTAACCATAGACAATAATGTTGCAGCAACCAAGATCACAAGAAGAAACACCATGCACAAGAACACAAGAAGTATCCTGGGAAACCCTTCTCAACAAGGGAAGAAAACCCAGCCAAATCCTTTGCTATATTCTTCAAGAGAAAGACCTTCACCACCAAGAAAGACCTAGCACACAAGAGGGTGCTCAAACCCTAGAACTCTAGCGCCCAAGAGAGGTGTGCACCTTTTCCAAAGGAGTGTACTTGCTGAAATTTCCAAACTCACAAGAAAAATGTGTTTCCTCAAAGGGGATTTTACCTTTACTTATACTAATCTAATTCTGTCAACAGAAGTGTCTATTGGCACAATACGGCCGACCTCACTTAGCTTATAATATATTTATTTTTATTATTATTATTATAATTAATATTATCCAGATTAATTATCTTTTACATTTTTTATTAATCACATTAAGTTGGGGCCGACCTGTACCCTTTACATAACAATTAGGGTTACAGGCAGGTCTGAATCTTTAACAATATATAGCAAAGGATCTAATACACCCACTAGTGCTCATCCACTAGAGGCACATCCATAGGGATGTCATATCTCTGGTTCACTGCATTACATAGAAGAACCAGATCTTCACACGTTCACCTGTGCTCATCCACAGGCACATCCACTCTACAGATCTTCTTTCCTACTGCCTCACATAGGAGAATCATCTTGAGTCTTCTCGTCAACTCTGTTGTTCAAAGGAGGCTAATACATCATCTTCATTTATGTTCACATGACGATGCACCCAGCACTTTGGGATTTCACACATTCACCTTGTGCTCAGCCACAGGCACGTCTAACTCAACAGATCGCCTTTCCCACTGGATAATCATCTGGAGTTCTTCTCAACTCTATGAATGGAGGAGGTCATCTCTACGTTCCTAGCTCTGTCTCAGCCAGGAACCACGTACCCTTCTTAGGGGCTTTCTCTCAGGTTTGTAAGCTGAGAGAAAGACTCACATAGCTGCAATGATCCACATCTCACAGGTTTGTAAGCTGGAGAATGTCTCACATAGCTGCATTCATCAACACATTTCCCTATTTCCATTTCCTTCCATATATACTACAACAATCATATATTTTGCTAAGGCTTACTCTTCCTATATCACCTGAGACCCCCACTCCATAGCCTTAGCAATATTATTTAGGGATATCTCCCTTGAGTTGGAGAAGAGCCAACCAAAAGAGAGAGGAAGAGTTATTGTGGTAATAGAGGGTAGCCTTCCTAAGTTGCACAAGACTAGCCCCTTGATGCTTGAGACTTACATCATTCGGGGTGCTAGATTTTGTTGTAACAAATATACTATAAAAGATTATGCACACAGTACAAAAATTTGAGACGAACAAAGTCGCTCACACAATAATTATCCAAAATACTTGGAATATAACATAATAATCCATGTAGGAATAATGTATAAAATATGAATAGATAAGATGATTACAATTGAGAATAAGGGTTCGTTTATATACCCATGCAGGGGTGCCCTTAACCAATAGTCATGTCCTTTGAGACATGTCCTTTCATTATTAATAGTTATTATTTATTAATTAATTATTTTGTTATGAATATCTATTTATATGTATATTTATGTTCATAACATTGCCTTCCCCTTAAAAATGTTAGACTTATCTCTTGCTCTAGCTTGTAATTATTGTCTCATGCTTCTTCATTATTGAGTTAGTAATCGTTGAGGACCTGAGACGATAGGATCTTCTAAGTGCTGAGCAGAACTATCGAATTGTAAATGAGTCTACCCATCCTAATTTGATCTTATGTGGATTTGGGTTGTTATAGGGTTCTTGGAAAGAACTTGTTACATTTCTACTCCCCTAATAGCTTCTATTTTGACCAGCACTTATAGTGGAAGTAATATTCTTCGACATAGCGGTTATTTGTTTCTGTTGATACATTGATTGGCTGAAATATCGATTTTTGTGATTAGGATGTCGATAAGGAATCCTTGCAACTTGATCTTTATTTCTTATATTTGCATCTTTTTCTTGATTAACTTTTGGATTTGAGTCTTCTTCATATCTATGGCTTGTTTGTACCTTGACATTTGGTAACTTCTTTACATCAGCTGGATTTGCATTGTTTCTAGTTGTAAGGTTGATTGGGTCTGTCATCGTTTCCTTATCGACTAATGATGTTTTGCGCTCTAGTTTTTCTTATAAAGTCTTCTTATCATGCTTCAACTTTTTAATTTGTTCAAGCAAATTTTGATTAAGGTTCTTCAAACGAGAAGCTTCTTCATCCTTTCCTGATAATTTTTCCTTGAGATCTTGATTCTCTTGCTCCAACTCCTGGACACGTTGTTTTGTATCCCTTGACTTCTTAATTTGAGTAAGTAGTTTTTCACTATGATTTTTTAAGTGAGATACTTCTTGGTTTTTATCAGCAATAACTTCATCATATTTTTTTTGCATCTTTGATATCGAGTTCTGATTATCTGGAAGAATCACCTTCGAGATATCTTTAAAGTCTTTTGATGAAGGTGTTATCGATTTTGACCTCATAGTAATGTCTTGAAGAGTCATCATCTTCTTTTTATAGGGAAAAGTCACAAACTTTTTTTCCATGTTTATAATGAAAGTACCTAGACTTTTAAACCAGGGTAGCTCGATAATGATGTTGATTTCTTCTCTATACATAGTTGTGACATTGAATTGAGATATATATTCATAATCATCAATCGTTACTTGCAAGTCTTTAATCTCATATTGTCTCTTGCAAAAAATATTTGTCTTTTCACTTATGTTATGCTCCGAAATAAATAATTGATTCGCCAAATTAATATTAACAGAATTCTCATCGTGGGTCATGCTGATAACGATGTTAACCTCTCTTCCTTGAATAATCCCCTTTAATGTAAATAACCCGTAAGATGAAATTCAACATCCTTCATAAGAAAAACTTCCATTCATCATTTTAGACTTGTCCATTTGGTTTTTTGTCAATATTTTATGATAACTAATATCTTTTTGATAAATTAATTAAGCAACTTGATACTTTTTTTTAAAGTGTAAACCCTTTTATTTATTTATTTATTCCACTTCAAAATATTAACCTTCGATATTAAAGTGTAACTTTTTCCACTTATAATATTGGCCTTTGAATACTTAATACTTATGTATATATATATATATATATATATATATATATATAATAACTTGGATATTTTTTTTACCACTTTGGTATATAGTGAAAAGTAAAAAAAAAAATATTTGATTTTTTTTTTATTATTTATTTATATATATATATATATATAATTATTGTACATGTATTATTATAATTATAATTATAATAATATAGATTAACAATAATGACAGGTCGCAAGGAGGGGGTACGCCATTTGTAAAAATTTTAAACAATGTACGGACCGGCTAATGAAAAGACATCGGGGAATGCGGAGCTCGGGGGGACTGGACGCGGGGCAAACGTCAGGATCGTTGGCTGCGTGTGAGCGAGGGTGTCAGGGAAGGGTCTGACCGGCGTTTGGCTGTGTATGAGCAAGGGTGTCAGGGGAGGATCTGAGAGGTCGTGCGAGGATGTCGAGGGGGAGTGTGTGGGGGCGCGAATTGTATAGGGGCACGGGGAATGGGGAGTGCAGGGGGTCTACTGGGTGTGTGTGTCAAGGAGGGTATGTGCTGGAGTGTTGGGGAAGTGTGATGGGGGGACGTGAAGTGTGCGGAAGGTCTGCAGAGTGGGGAAGGGTTACGGAAGTGTGATGGGGAAGTGGGTACGAGATACGGAATTTGAGGGTTACGGGATTTGAGGGTAATGGGTACGAGAAAGGAACATGGGTCGGGTGGGGGGAATTTACGGGATTTGAGGGAAGTGGGTACGGGATAGAAACAAGGGGTGGGTGGGGGTTAGAAACAGGGACGGGAATTTTAATGGCGGGAAGCTGGATTAGAAGTGTGGAAGTGGGAAATTTAATGGCTTCTAAAAATTTTATGACAGCTGCAAATGTACAGATTGTAGAAAAATTGATGGCTGATGTGCGTTGTACAACAGATGTGTACGAATTTGCAACTGGATGGCAACGAGTCTATCTTCTCATAGTCATGTGCTTTTATTTTTGTTGTAGATTTCTGAGTTATCTTTATTTGCAGTGAAAATACTCTTTCTTCAAAGAAATTTGATTTTTAAATGGCCAAAGGTCTGGTTGGTGGTCAAAGACCATATCAAAAAAAAATTGAGCAAATGAAGGTTGGCCAAAAGCCAGATCAACCAATGGCCTGGATTAGAAAAACGAGGCTCTGATACCAAATGAGACGAACAAAGTTCGCTCACACAAGAATTATCCAAAATACTTGGAATATAACATAATAATCCATGTAGGAATAATGTATAAAATATGAATAGATAAGATGATTACAATTGAGAATGAGGGCTCGTTTATATATCCACGCAGGGTATATACAATTGAGAATGAAGGCTCCTTTGAGACATGTCCTTTCATTATTAATAGCTATTATTTATTAATTAATTATTTTGTTATGAATATCTATTTATATGTATATTTATGTTCATAACAAAATTGCAAAGAACAAGAAAGACAATTAATGGTAATATTCAATATAAAAATCAGATACATAACTCATATGTCTAATGAGAGTTGCAATTACCCATACAACCAACTAGAATTGGGTTAAGATTTAAGGCTATAGGATTCATAAGACAACGAAAAAAATGAGGGTTTCTAAATATGGATCATGAGGAGGAGCTCATCAACTACACACCAAAACCCCTTTGAAGGGTGTTCAATCTTCACAAAGTGCCCCTTGTATCTTTTGTTCCTAGAGAAGACTCATGCAGTTGATCCATGAGGGGGTTTGGCAAAGATGGACAAACTAGAGGTTTTCAACCCATATCTAGTTGGACGGATTTATGAGTGAGGTGTTACAGAACTCTATAGTAGATCCATCAAATCTGACTCAGAAAGTGTACCTTGACAACAAAGTGGCCAATGCACCAAGGGTTCTGTAAGGAAATGCCCTAACTCCTCCTCAAGTCCAGTGAAAACTCTTTCATTGTCTTTGCTCGGATGTGTGCATATGTCTAATGAGAGTGGCAATAACCCATACAACCAAATAGAATTAGGTTAAGATTTGAGGCTATAGGATTCATAAGACAAAAAAAATGAGGGTTTCTAAATATGGCTTATGAGGAGGAGCTCATCAACTACATGCCAAAACCCCTTCGAAGGGTGCTCAATATTCACAAAGTGCCCTTCATATCTTTGGTTCCTAGAGAAGACTTATGTGGTGGATCCATGAGGAGTTTTAGCAAAGATGGACAAACTAGAGGTTTTCAACCCACATCTAGTTGGACGGCTTTATGAGAGAGGAGTTACAGAACTCTATGGTAGATATGTCAAATATGACTCGGGAAGTGTACCTTGGAAACGAAGCGACCAGTGCACCAAGGGTTCTATACGGAAATGCCCTAACTCCTCCTCGAGTCTAGTGAAAACTCTTTCATTGTCTTTGCCTGAGTCTGTGCATAATAACCCTAGACTTGGAGCCCCTCTAGTAAAGAATTTGGATTTTTTAGCCTCCATTAACCACTTCAACAAAGGATGCGAGCTTGGTGATAATTTGAATACCTTTTGGATAAGAAAACCAAGAGAAGATAGGGTTTTGGAAGGATCTACTGAGGAGGTAAAAGAGACAACAGATTCAATTGGAAAACAGAAACACAGGCAAGTACCCTCTGCCAACAAGGGAAACTATGGTTGAAAATGTGTCAAGAAAAAGAAGCAGAAGGTTAGTTGTGTTTGCGAGGAGGATATCAAAATCCATCAAGTCATTGGCATGACTAATAAAGCTCCTTACAAGGAGGTTTCTGTTGAATTTAATGCAGCTGCAAGAGCCATTCTCCTGGAGGATGGCAGAAGACAAAAGTTGTAGACTAGGGCCCCCAATACACTGCTGGGGTTCTTGGTCTGGGACCAAGCAGTTAGAGCCATGGCAAAAGACCCTTGTGAGGGCCCCGAGTAGATGACTGGGGTTCTTGGTCTGGGACCAAGCAGAAAGACCCTTGTGAGGGCCCCCAGTAGATGATTGGGTTTCTTGGTCTGGGACCAAGCAGAAAGACCCTTGTGAGGGCCCCCAGTAGATGACTGGGGTTCTTGGTCTGGGACCAAGCAGTTTAAGTCCCTATATATGTCTAGGGCCCCTAGATGTGTTCCAAGGTACCCATGTCTAAGGCATGGGTTGATCCTTGGTCTTGTACCTTGATGGATAAGACCCCAGATATGTTCTGGGGCAACCTGGTCCTTGATCAAGTAGTTGTTGGTGTGTGATCCTCTTCCTCTCTTCCAGGATGGTCCATAGGACCTAGGAGAGATTTTGAAGGAGGGCATGACCACATGAGGGATGTATTCCATATGCAATGATGATAAAGTTAATTGGTCACATTGAGAAGTATATGGACATGTGTTGCCACTAAGTAAACCTCTCCTAAAACCCCCACCCTTGGTTTTTGAGCTTGAGTTTGTTTGGGGGTTTGTATTTTTGTTTTAGGGGTTAATATGAAAAATATTTAATTAATGTTTGATTATAACATATTTAATTAATATTTATATTAATTAAAAATGTTATTTTAATTATATTTTTTATTACCCTAATCCTAGCCTAAAAGTATAAATAAGAACCCTCCCCCTTCACTTTTACACACATTCACTTTCTCCTCTCCAAGGCTGGCGGATTGCTCTGAGATTCTGTTACACCTGTAGCCTCCTTTTGACAGAAAATTGCGGCCTCCTTTGACAGTCCAGTTTTCACTTCATTTGCTGGTGCATGTTCCTTGTTTTCCTTTGATGTGTTGAAGTTTCCTCTCTTGATGCGGCCAGGTGTATTCTCTGAGTTAAGGGTTTCTGATTTGAGGCTTCTTGTGCTGTTGCAAAGTGTTAAAGCTGTCGTCCTCTTCTCATTTCTTTACTGTTTCCAGTCGGCCCTCTCCTATAGCCAGCGGAACCCTCCTTGAAGTCTGCCATCCCCTAGATCTGGGATCTTGAAGGCCACGGCACCCTAGCAAGGTGGCTGAACCTTCCTTACAGGCAGTCGTCCCTCCTTCTACTGGCAGATTATATTACATGTGTGAGGGTTTGTTGCTGTGTGGGGTTTTTGGTGTGTTTGTGTGAGGTTTTTCATGGTGGCTTGGCTGTCCTATACTTCTCTTGAGAGAGATCTGACCCTTGAGGCAGATCCATGACACATAGACTTATCTGAGCATACTTCAGTGGCTTATTATCTCTCAGGTGTGCTACGCTCTTCTCCTTTATATTGAGGTAAGCTTATCAAGAGGTAAGTTAATGTTTTTAGTTCTTTTGCCTTGCTTACATTTAGATCTCTGATTGGCATCACTGTCTAGTTCAGATCTGTTTAGATCTGATTTAGAAACTCTTCTACAGTTTAGATACAACATAGAACTGCTTCATGGTTTAGATCTAACTACTGGTCATGTTCAGAATTAATTACTAGTTCAGATCTAAGTGATTTACTCACTCAGAAATTGTTTATAGGTTAGATCTAACTATTGTTCATGTTCAGAATTAATTACTAGTTCAGATCTGAGTGTTTTACTCACTCAGAAAGTTTATGGTTTAGATCTAGTTGTTGTACATGTTCAGAATTAATTCCTAAGTTCAGATCTAAACTACCAAGCATACTCAGAATATTTTTTGAAGCTCAGATCTGTGTAAGTTTGATGTGTTCATGCTGATTTTGTCTACAGAAATTTTGAAAATTAAATTCTTGTATTCTTTACCTAAAACTAACATGGTATCAGAGCTTAGGGCGTGAAAAGAGCTCTCTAGTAACAAACTTTTGAGCCTACGTAGATCCTAGTTTTAGGATTTATTTTTCAGATCTTCATGACACACTCAATAGAGTTGTAAGGATGCAGAAGCATGTATTTTGTTGGTAGATTTTTCACATTAAAAGGCTATGCTGATAACTTAGAAGCTTATTTGAAGAAAACGAATTCTCTAGTGTTGACTGAATATGCATATGATGGGATACTCTGCGAAGCAAAGGAAATATAACTCAAATTTTACTTGATGGTAACAAACGTTCCATATAATGGGTTATTCTATTGATCCTGACAAAAAATTCAGAATGCAGATAGGCATAAAGGCTACGCTGGAAGACACGGCTGGTTAGTTTGGTTTCCATTTTTCTAACAAGGGTCATCATCTCAAAACTGATATTGAGTTTAAATTATGTGTTGTTTTGATTCAATACAGCATAGGTATTTTCTAAGGCATGCCTCCTATTCAACGTCATACAACAACACTACAAGATACTATTTCTGATATGAGCACATGCCTTATTTTGAATAAAATTTTGTATGAGAGATTTCCTTATGAACGAGTACTCACTAAGACTGATTTTCAAGTGTTGGTGGAATTGAGACTCTTGCTTGTACCGGTAATAGTTTAATTGTTTATCCATTGTATTTCTTGATGGGCCAAACAATCTCCGAAACATACGAATCCAAGAGGCTGCGAAAGCAAATTGCACATCAATTGTACTAGCCCTGCAAAGTTCTTCTTTTGACAAATTTAACTTGATCTTTTTAAAAATAGTTAACCCTTTCAAAGGTGTGACTAGACATGTGGATAAGATTTATTCTATGTGTGGCCTGACTTGCTTTTGAACAGGGAATGGTATGCAACCTTCTAGATACTTGTGCTCCAGCAGATGTTTTGTTTCTGCCCTGAAATTTTTAGGTTTAGTAAATGCTTTTTCGTCTTTTGAGCAAAGGAGACGATATTAGATTTACACTTAAGTTTCTGTTGTCGCCCTAATGCATCATGTTCAGAATTAATTACTAGTTCAGATCTGAGTGTTTTACTCACTCAAAAAGTTTATGGTTTAGATCTAGTTGCTGTACATGTTCAGAATTAATTTCTAAGTTCAGATCTAAATACCTAGCACACTCGGAATATTTTTTGAAGCTCAGATCTGTGTAAGTTTGATGTGTTCATGCTGATTTTGTCTACAGAAATTTTGAAAATTAAATTCTTGTTTTCTTTACCTAAATCTAACAGAAAGAACTCATAAAGATGAGACATTGGTATTTGCTCCTCCATTTGATGAAGACGAAGTAACCCAAGCCTCTATCTCTCCTTTACATGAAGACAAGGGTATTGTATGCTGTACTCCTTTCCAAGTTTTTGATCCATATGATGCATCCTTTGATGATTTAGAAAGTGAAGAGTTTTTAGAGAAGCCCTTGCATTTGGTAAACTTTTCATTTGATAATGACCATGAGATTGAGAATGTTGATGATTTTCTATGTATTGGAAGGCATAAATGGGATATGAGTTGTTTTCATTTTGATGGGGATCCCATTTATGAT
>CBVK0103160119.1:6184-22559 GCA_900067695.1 Picea abies
ATTTTTTTGACTTTAAAAACTATTCATTTAAGTACCTAATAACTTATGCTATTCAATCAATCCCAAAAATAATATTGAATTGCCAAAGCATCCCAAATATCTATAAAACGATTTCCAATAAAAAAAATCAAATTTTAAACCTAAACAATCCTATTATAATTAACCATTATGATGTGAAAGAATAAAACGTTGTCTATCAAACTCTATGCAGGATTCAATGACCTACACATATTTCTTCGACAATACATTTTTATTATGATAAAATAATTTCCTATATTTTAATTATAAGTTTATATGCAACTTGCTTGACATATCAATTCGGAGTATCCTTAAAGTGGCTTGTTATGTAAGAAACAAACAACATGTTGACATTGGCAACAAAGAAGCACACTTTATGAGTTAGTCTTGTCGCTTCTATAACCCCATGGGGAAGAAATGGGAAGTTCTAGAATCTAGTGTATAAAACAATTCAAGTACACCATGGAAAAGCAAAAGTGTCTAATCCCTCTCACATCTTGTAGTCTTTTCAATTATTTTAGAATTCATAAAGGGTATGAGTAGAATTTATAAAGGGTATAAGTTGATTTATTAGTGTGGACCTTAAGGGCACGTTGATTTGTTAGTGTGGGCCTTATGTGCATACCTTAAAAGATAGGAGAGAATTATTTTTTTAAATGGAATATTGTGAAAATTTTGTTTTGGCCATCCACTCATTGTTATCTACTTGAAAATTAGTTTGTGGCCAACCATCCTTACTAGTAAGAAGATTGTGGAAATTCTTTGAATGGACCTCATAAGTAATTGGTGGGGGCCAAACGACCATTACAACATCTCCCATCACCTCACTTTATAAGGCAAGAACGTCAAGATAGGTACACAAACCACTTTAAACATATAATAATTCCAAGTATAAAATATGTCTTTTTCGTTTGTAGTATAGTGCATTAATTATAAAATAATTTAAAGTATCAAATATAATACTAAAGTGTGACCGATGTTAACACCTAAAGTTCATCCCCTTATGATAAAAAAGTGTTAGCTCCCAAATGCATTTATTTTTGTTTACTAAAAGCAAGATGACATAACAAATGAAGTAATTTAGCTTTAACATTATAGGATGAAAGGTTTTTTTGGTGGGGGATTTGGTTATTTAGTTTTGTGTATGATTTATAATAAAATACATGGTTTTTTTGGGGTTGGGGATTTGGTTATTTAGTCTTCTGTATCATTTATAATAAAATACATGTTACCCATGTGATATAAGTCTTGCAACTTAAATGACTTAGAAAAAAGATTTAATATTCAAGTAGTTCTAAAATCCTATGTGGCATATTTACTCCAACGTTACTAAAATTTGTTTTAGTCTAGTCGGTGTCATTTACAATCAAGCCATTCATTAAAATTTGGAAGTCTTCTACCTTCTTGGGTTAATTGATTCCTCATCCAAAGAGGATCCAATTCATGCAACCATGATATTATTATAATAGTGAGGTTGTGTTGTTAGATTAAAAAGTGAAGAGGAAGAAAAAAAACATGTTATTGGATTGAGGAGAGCCTCTTAGGAAACAGTCCTAAGAAGAGGAGGTTTAGAGCCACTTAACAAACATGTACTATATTATATCTCATGTTATAGTCATTAATTTCTTAATGAGAATGTTCTTGATGAGCCTTGGAAATGTACTATTTTGTTTTTTCATTTTTAGCCTTTTTCATGAACATTTGAACCGAATTATACCTATTTTGTACTCTTTTAATTGTTTGCGTTATGTATAATAACCACTTAGGTTTTATTTAACATTTTTTTGCAAATTGTTGTGTTTTGCAATTTTTATGGAGATTTTTTATGAAATATTTGAGTTTGAATATTCATCATATGTTGGTTAGCAATCTATGTCATAGAAGAAACTTTGTGTGCTCATTTGATGACAGCTCAAAAAATCTTGTTTGTTGTGAAATTCCTTAAGCAATAGAGACAATTAAAAGTGTGGGAGATAATCATATTTAAAGTCTATTGTATAATCCTATTTAACATCAACTATGGAATACTATTAGACATTGTTGTGGAATTAACCTAACATGCTTGCTACAGAAATTGTCTACCTTGTGCTATATGATTCCTTTGTTTCTTTAGCACACTAATTCTACACAAAATTCTTTAGAAACCAATGGAATCCCTTTGTTTCTCTAGCATAGTAGTTTTGAGCATAATTCTTAAGAAGCCAATTGGATTGAGAAAAAGAGTGGCATAGTTTCCATGAATCTATCAATGTCAACATGAAGATAAATCCATCAATTTTGAATTACAAGAAGTTAGGTATTTCCAAGAAGTTGATAGGTACCCGTTGCCTCTTGGGAATTTTTTATTTCAAGAAATAGTTATAGTAATTTTAGAAAACAATTAGAGTTATTAATGGTGTTCTTAGTATTTTGTTGGAATCCCCAAGATAATAAAAAATTGTTTCATGTAAATGCTTATGATTTCAACCCATTTGGATTTAGTTCTTCCCAAAGTGATCCAGGAGGATCTGGGAATGCTCACAGAGTTCTAGGAGATCCATAACATCCACAAAGTTCCATAATGGTTTAGAAATGCTCAAAATTTGACCTTCCCAAATTCTCTTGAAAATGACATCAATGCATAGAGCTCGTCGCTAGATTTCCAATGGTGCAAACAACAAGTAAAATGGAGCTCGTATGCAAAAGATACGGTCAATCAAAGTTCAAGCCAAACCAGGTCAAAGGTCAAAGTTAGTAGGGGAAAAAGGGTGACATGTGACACATGATCATATAAGTGACATGGCACATATGTTGGCAGTTGACTGGGCAAGTCGTACAGACCAGGTGGATGAGTCATGTGTTGAAAAATGGTAGAGATAAGCCAATGAGAATTTGCCACGTGGCATCCTCCCATTGGCCTTTATGGTCATAGATTAACAAAATTTATGGGAGTCGATGGGGGTCGAACCCGCGACCTACCATAAACCTTATACAAGCCTCTACTACCAACATGCCACAAAATGGGTATTAATAAGAATATGGTCTCAATTATATTTGAATTGTAATAAATGATCATTTGACGGGAAAAGGGTTGAGGGCCATAGCCCCCAACCCATGGTTCATTGTAGCACCATATAAACACACCTATATTCATGGGCGGTTGGAACAATATGCCATAGAAATTCGAACTGTATATATGTTATATATAGTATAACAAAAATCAACTTGCGGTCGATGGGAATGGAACTCCTAACCCGCCAAACTATGCCAATGATTTAACATACTATCGATTATTAACAAATATGCAAAATATGGAATTTGTTATAACAAACCACCAAACTAATATTTAATGCCGACCATGAAATTCAGAGAGAATGTTAGGGCCCATGCTCTATTTAATGGTGCACAGACCGAGGATTGTACAGACATCCATTAATGCAGAGACTCTAGTCTCGAAGTGCATGCCCAAGGGTACATAGGCTTTAAGGCTACACCATAAAGTGTTTCGAGAGGTCCCTTGACAGAATTTCAAGAACTTTATACTCATTTTTCACGATTGTTCGAAAGGAATCCAACGGTGCACTTTGTTTCTGCATTTGAGCAACATGTAAAAAGGTCATTTTAAAACACAAGCATTTGAGAATTAATAAAGAGGTCTCTATTGGAAGCGGACTCAGAGACGTATCCCAAATTGAGTGAACTCCATTATCAAACTTGTATATGTGATTTCAATATTGTTGTTCATTTTATGCTCAATTATTTGCAAGTTATTTATCATTAAAGTGTATATGGTTAGATACGTATTTCACATGTAATTACAAGCAGTCAAGTGATCATTATTATTTTGAATATCAAGTAGATGTTTATGTGTATTTAAAATAATAAACATCTAAGGATTTTTTGGATCAATTTGGTATTAGAGAAGGTTTGAAAAGTGTTTGCAAGCAAATGCTTACATGATCCAAACTCAAACTTGGTAAAGGGGAGATTGCAAGTTAGAGATTGAAAGAAGACTTCGTAAGAATAAGATGGATTTCGAAGGGAAGGAAGGAGAAGATCCTTCCATGAGTCCAAAATAAATGATGGATACACTTCGCTCGATGAGAGAGATAATAGATGATTTGCAATGAAGAATTCAAAATCTCGTAAGTGGAGAATCTTTGGTTAAAGGAGAAGGAGGAGGCGAAGGTGTTGGAATTTTAGAACCCCCCTCACCATCCTCATCATCATCATCTTTAGAGAAAAGTGAACATTCTTCGCATCGAAAGAAATCCTCTAAGAAATATGATCATAATCTGTCTTTATTAAAGTTGGATGTCAAGTTCGAATTGTCGACCCATGATGGAGAATTGAATGCCAAGAAATTGGACAACTGGATCAAGCAAATAGAGGTACATTACAGGGTTCAAAATATCTTGGACGAGACTGCAAATATACAATTAGATTCTCTTTGACTAAGTGGCATTGCCTTGATATGGTGGGAGAGTAAGATGCAAGTTGATCTTGTTCAAAAGGGTAAAGTCATCTCTTCTTGGGATAAGTTTACTAAGGCGATAAGAAAACAATTCTATCCACTGGATTATACGCAAATGGAAATGATAGAATGGCAACATCTAAGACAGATTAAAGGCTAAAATATCTAGGCATATACACATGAACTCAAAAATAAGGCAGTATCATTGGGGATTTTGTTGTATACTCATGAAACTATTCTGAAGTATATTGGTGGCATGCACTCATATCTTCGTCATACTGTTTTCATTTTTAACCCTACTAACATTGATAAGGTGTCAATACTAGATACACATCTGGAGGGTAGTAAGGGTAAGCATGGGAGAGAAGATAAGAAGCAATTCAAGTTTGAAAAGAAACTGAAAATTAAATGGAAGAGTAAGAAATCAGATATAGTAAATCAAGTTGAGGAAAGACCTACATGTTCCCACTATAAGAAAAAGAGACATGAGGAGTCACAGTGTTGGAAGTTGCATCCAGAATTATGACCAAATAAATTCAAGGATAAAGGGAAGAAGAAGATTGTTGCATCAACTCATCAGGATCTAGGCTCATATTCTAGAGATGAATCTAAGATCATGGAAATAGGAAGCAAGGGTATATCAACTATCAAATCTAATTCTTCGGTTTAATCCACTAAATTGGAAAGTGATACTGATCAAAATAAAATAAGTGATCTTTTTCATGTCATATTTATAGTCAAGCATACCAAGGTAGATACTTTATTTGACAATGGATCTTAATTTAACTTAATACGTGAAGCAATTGTTAATAAGATGGTTTTAAAGACAACATCTCATAAGAAGCCTTATCCATTAGGATGGGTATGTGAAGATGCTAAGTTGTAGGTAACGAAACAATGTAAGATTAGATGTGCAATTATAGCTAATTTCTTTGATGAGGTTGAGTTAGATGTTGTGCCTCTTGATATTTGTTGCATTGTCTTGGGTAGTCCATATCTATTTGACAGGAAGACCATATTCTACCACGAAGAGAATAAATATCATCTTTCCAAGGATGAGGTTGAATATATTGTCAGATCTCATCGTATCAAGACTAATGTTTTTTTAGTAAGCATAGGGAAAATGAAAAGACACGTGAGTGCAAGTAAATATTTTGTTCTCATGATAGTGAAACATAAAGAAGAAGAGATAACAAATGCTTTATCAGATTGTGATCCAGATCATAAACAGGAGTTGGACAACAACATATCTTACTATGATGATTTTTTTCAGGAACCTACAGGGTTGCCTCCTAAGATGGAGGTTGAATGCGAAATATCACTTTTGCAGCAATATTCTCCTCTTCCAAACATTAGAATGTATAGGTCATCAGTGATCGAGAATGCATAAATAAATAAATAGGTTCAGGAGTTACTCGATAAAGGAATAATCATGCCAAGCTCCTCTACGTTTTGTTCTCCTATTGTATTAGTTCCAAATAAAGATGGCATGTGGAGAATGTGTATTGACTTCCAAGCCCTGGACAAGATTACGATAAAGAACTGTTATCCTCTTCCCAGAATTGATGATTTATTGGATCAATTAAAGAATGTTGTTTATTTCACTAAGTTGAATCTGAGAAGTGGTTACCATCATATCAAAATTTCAGAAGGTGACATATGGAACACTTCTTTCAAGATGAAGCAAGGATTGTTCGAATGGTTAGTTATGCCACTTGGGTTATGCAATGCACCAACAACGTTTATGAGGGTAATGAATGATATATTAAAACCCTACATAGATGATTTTGTTATTGTTTATTTCGA
The DNA here is from genome assembly GCA_900067695.1 of Picea abies. NCBI lineage: Eukaryota > Viridiplantae > Streptophyta > Pinopsida > Pinales > Pinaceae > Picea > Picea abies. Next base: position 12,462 of record CBVK0103160119.1, read on the forward strand.
TTATATATTGATCTTTAGTTGAAGATGGGAAGATCATATAAATCATGTCAAGACATTCTTTGAACTCTTTAAGAAGGATAAACTATATGTAAAAATGTCTAAATGTGAATTTGGAAAAACTTCTCTGGTATATTTGGGATACATTGTAGGGAATGGTCAACTAAAAATAGACTCTGCAAAAGTAGAAGTAGTTATGAAATGGCCCAATCCAACTACTGCCACAGAAGTCAGGATCTTCTTAGGAGTAGTAGAGTATTGGAGGAAATTCATTGCTAATTTTTCATACATAGAAGCGCCTCTACATGCATTAACAAGTGTTAAAAAAATCTTTCAATGGGGAGGAAAATAACATAAAGCCTTCAAGACATTGAAGGAAAAGACAAGCACAACACTAATTTTGGCATTTCCATATTTACAACATGCATTTGAGACTCAAACCGATGCAAGTGGATATTCCATGGGCGCAATCTTGATGCAGCGAGGTAAACCTATATGTTATCATTATGAGACTTTTTCTCAGGATGTGATTAACTATCCAATATATGATAAAGAATTGTATGCATTGGTACAAAGTGCAAATAAATGGAAGCATTACTTAATGGGAAATGAGACAATTATTCATACAGATCATCAACCATTACAATATTTTCAATCACAGACCTAGCTACAACGGTCATGACACTTTAGGTGGATGGGTTTCTCACAATAGTTTCATTTGCTAATCAAGTATAAGAAGGGTATTCATAACAAGGTTGCAAATATGTTGTCAAGACCAGTGATTAATGCATCTAGAATCCTCATGAATAATCCTTTAGCACATGAAAGTTATGTAGAAAAATATGCTAAGGATGAAGATTTTAAAGATGTATACGGTGCATTAACTCATGGAAATCAACAGTCATATTATTATATGCATGAAAACTTGTTATATCATCTTGGAAAGATTTGTATACCCAAAGATGAAAGAGTAAATGTAATAAGAGAATCTCACACATCTCTCATGTCTAGTCATTTCGGGGTTGGTAAGATAATTGTACAGTTGCAAAGGTATTGTTATTGGCCTAGAATGAATGAAACAGTTTCCAAGTATATCAAAGGGTGTGTTATGTGTGCCACAAGTAAGCCTAGCAACAAAAAATTGGGGTTATATACACCACTTTCAGTACCTTCTCAGGAATGGGAAAGTATCTCCATGGCTTTTGTAGGGGGTTTTCCAATGTCTAGAACAAGTCGTGATTATCTATATGTTGTTGTGGATAGATTCAGTAATATGTGTATTTTGATGTCGTGCAAGAAACAGGTCAGAGTTGAACAGACAAAAAAAATGTTCTTTGCTAATGTATGGGTTCATTTTGAACTTCCTACATCTATTATACTAGATCAAGACTCTCGCTTTTTGGGAAAGTTTTGGTCTCATTTATGGGAGCTCATGGACACTAAGCTAAAGAAGAGCACAATTTTTCATCCGCAAACAAATGGATAGAAATAGATGGTAAAAAAAACAATGGTACATCTACTTCGAGGATATTGTAGAAATCATCCTAATTTATGGGATGAATAGTTAACTTATGGTCAACAAGACTATAATCATGCCATACATTCTTATACTCATAAAAATCCTTTTGAAGTATGTTTGGGGTACTTTCCTAAATCACTTGTAGAATTTTATTTTGGAGAAGAAAATCAAGTAGATGGACAGGATGATACAGATAAAGCTAAAAGGTTCATTCAAAAGATTCAATAGGTACATCAAGAAGTACAGGAATAGTTGGATAAAATCCAAGCCAAGTACAAGGCAAGGCATGATAAGCATCGGGTTGATAATCAATTTGAAGTCAATGATCAAGGATGGTTACATATCAGCAAGGATAGACTGTAAGGTAAAGGTAAAAATCTAAGGCCAATCCGATATAGTTCATTCAAGATCTTGGACAACATTGGTACTAATGTCTTTCGTTTAGATCTACCATCCTACATGTAGATGTATTCAGTGGTTAATGTTGAGATTTTGAAGCTTTATGAGTCTCTTATGATTATAGATGAATATGAAACTATTCAGGTTTTGTTAGTTGATGAATTTTCTCCATAATATTTGGACAAGCTACATGAAGATGTTATTCTCGATAGAAGAATCTAGACTTCACATCGAGGCGATGCAAAATATCTTCTATTTGGTCTCAAAGGGGTAAAACCAAGCAGGGAAAAATGGATGGAGATCAGGGAGATGTACCCTCACCTATGTTTTGAGTAATCAAAGATTTTGGTGGTCCAAAAGGCTTCCAATGGGAAAGAAAGACCTGGGAGGATCCGAGAATGCTCACAAAGGTCCAGGAGGATACAAAACATCCACATAGTTACATAATGGTTTAGAAATACTCAAAATTTGACCATCCCAAATTCTCTTGAAAATAAAATCAATGTGTAGAGCTCCTTGTTAGCTTTCCAATGGTGAAAACGACAATTAAAATTGAGTTCGTATGAAAATGATATGGTCAGTCAAAGTTCTAGCCAAACTAAGTAAAAGTCAAAGTTAGCAGGGGGGAAAGGGTGACATGTGTCACAACTGCAAGGTTGACACGTGGCACATGATCGTACAGGTGACATTTCACATAGGTTGGCAACTGACTCAACAAGTCATATAGACCAGGTGGATGAATCATGTGTTGACAAGTGGCATAGATAAAACAATGAGAGGATTCCACATGGCATCCTCCCATTAGCCTTTATGGTTATAGTTTAACAAAATTTATGGGAGTTGATGGGGGTTGAACTCGCGACCTCCAATAAATCTTATACAAGCCTCTACTATGAACATCCCACACAATGGGTCTTAATAATAATATGGTCTCAATTATATTTGAATTTTAATAAAGGATCGTTCGACGAGAAAAGGGTCGAGGGCCATAACCCTCGGCCCATGGTTCATTGTAACACCATATAATCACACCTATATTCACGGGTAGTTGGAAAAATATACCACTTAACATTGAACTATATATATTTTATATATATTATAACAAAAATCAACTTGCGATCTGTGGGAATGGAACCCATGTTAGATTTTTTAACATGTTAGATATTTTTAAAGAGATGGACTACGTGAGCATGAAGAAAGAGATATGACCTCATTTCCTTGGTTTTAGTGGATGTCTATTATGTGCTCGTCAAAATTTTCATCGAATCACACATTTGTAGTGAATCTTGTTAATAAGTTTTCAATGCCATTGCAATTTACACCCATAACCCATGACTAATTGTTTTGTTTTTTTGCAAGGCTCAGAGAGGAGACAAAGATAATCAAGGAAATGGAATTATGGTGAGTGTGGGACTAAACACATTAAGAATGAAAATTAAATTTCATGCCAATTATCATATTAACGAGGATAAAAAATGTGCATAACCCATGAATTCAAGTGGGGATTCAAAAAGATAAAGTGTCCAAGCTTCTCTTGGAAGCTTTTATTAAGTGACACTCAAGATGTTGGATATGCCACTCTAGTGATAAGATTATATAGGCATGATATTTGTGATGGATTTTATGTTGTGGAAGGGTACTATTGAGCCCTTTTTTGCCACATTTCTCGCATAATAAAACCGCCATTCTAAGCCATTTTTCCGCACTTCATCCATGATATATAACCATATTCGTCATCAAACCTTTAGTTAAGCCTAAATATATCCATGTGGTTAATACATCTAGTTTCTAATGTTTTTAGTGATTAAAGAGGATTTTTACAAAGGTTTTACTAATGATGGTTTATGAAGAATGATTATTGTACCAACATTCATGTACCATCACTGCAGTTCTGGTACCCAACATTGTAGCTTAGCCTATTAGTGCATCTCTAAGTGATAATTAAGAACATGGGTTTTTTTCGCAGCGACGTTGAAATGATCATGTGTTTTTTAGAACGTTCCCAAGTCGTACATGTGGACCTCTAGCTCAAGAACAATAGTTCAGCCCAAAATTAGCAAAAGTTCCAGACAATCAACTTTCACCTCAATTTTCATGCAAATGAAGTCGAATCTAAAGAATCCAGAACATGGTTTTTGTTCCCAATATGGAAAATTGAATATTGGGAGAGTAGTTTTCGAAAATAAGGAATTGTTTAGGAGAAATAATTGGATATTCAATTCGAATCTGCCCAAATTGCAATATTTTCCCAAATTTGTAAAAAAGGCCAAAATTGTTTATTTTCTAGGTTGCAAACAATTTGTCCAAGTTTGGGAATGTTGTTTTGATTCGGTTCTATCTTATCCTTAAGTGATTTTTTTGTGTAAATCAAGGAATGGAGAATACCATTGGGATGGATTAATTTTTTAGGAGAGGTGTTCATTCTTGTAAGATCCAAGGAGTTGATTGTTTCTCTTTTGTAACCAGAGTTTTAATTGAATAAGAATAGAGTTTTGTTGATCTTCTACACATCAAGTTAGCTTGAGTTCACCTTCCAGGCACATTTCCCAAGTCAGGAAGGGCCCCTCGACCAAGGTAACACCCTGTTATTTTTATTTTGTTATTGTAGTCGTAACATTATTAATTTGTTTTTCATTTCAATTCATGTCTAGTTAGATTGCTTTTCAATTATGCCCTACACATTTATTTAATTTAGTTTAAAAATTGAACATTCCTCCAAGTGTTATACCTCTTCTTTTATTCATTTTACATTTCACAAATTTTTCTACTCATTGTAATAATCGTTCTTCCACATTCCCATTCCAGATTATGTTTCTAGCTATGTGATATGCTTTATTGCTAACAATGTTTCCATCAACCCAATTCACTATGCAATTATTCCATACACTAATCCATTTGATTGGATTCCAATTGCTATCAATGGTTTATCCCATTCAATTCTTTCTCCCATTCAATTCCCATACATTCCTAAATCACCACACACTTTTCTATTCATTTACATTGCTCTTTTATCCATCACACACTTTCCAAATTCATTTCTGGAACCTCACGATTCATCTCCCTTTGACTTGCATTCAATTTGACTTTGCTTCTTGTATGATTATGCCTCTTTCCATCCTCGATCTCCCACTAATCCTATCACTACTATCACCCCGCATTGTTAATTTATTTTTTGTTTCAATTCATGTTCAGTTAGATTGCTTTTCAATTTAACCCTACACATTTATTTAATTTAATTTAAAACTAGATGTTGGATAAGTTTTGGGATCTGCACCAAAATAATTCAAAGAAGAAAATATAGTTAGAAGATGGACCATAGCACGCGACAGGAGCGTACTTTAAGGAGTCAAAGCGCTCGACAGGAGGAAGTGCGACAGAGTGGCATGCAAAAGAAGGAAAATGGTTATAGATCGTTGGGTTTTTGGGACATTTTGTCCACTTTGTAACATGCTTAGCCCTATTTTGATGTATAAATATGTAAAGGGTTTTTGGGTAGTGGGGTCCTGAGAAGTTAAGGTGCATTGTGCATGAATGGAGTTTTTGGCTAAGTGTTCAAATGTTATGACTGAGGTTTTGAGGAGTGAGGCTCACACTGCAGCATAATGGCTAGGTAGGTCCGAGTAATGTTATTGTTGCATATTTTGTAGCACAGTACGCAACTATAGAAGATTATCATTGACTAATATAAGAATCCATCCATTGTGGATGTAGCCCAAGTTGGGTGAAACATGTTAAACCCTTGTGTCATGATGTGTTGTTTTTCATGTTATGATGTTTATTGTTATGGTGCAATGATGATAAATGCTTAAGTATGTTAAACATGTTATTTATATGTGATGTTATAATGTCACGCACTGAAGTTACTGCTAAATGAATGAATGTTAAGTGGGAGAATGTCGTGCATAGAATATGTTGCATGATAAGTAATTAATAAGTAATGGAAACTGCACACATGAGTAGATGGTTAATAAGGAAATTTTGAATGCCTCACTTCCCCTCATCACTGCAGAACCTTGGTTCCTACATCCCCTCTAGATGTCTCAGGTGAGACTTTACTTTATCTGTAGGTGATGTCGAAAGGGCCTTGTTGGGCCCCAACAACCCCCTTCTTTTTCTTTAATGAAAATCTAGGGTCCCTTGAAATTTTACTTGGATTCTTCATTTGTTTCCCTTTGAATTGATTGGATTGGTATTGGTTTGTTTTGTTTCGAGGTTGGTTTGATTTTATATTATTTTCTTTTGTTTGGTTTGAATTTCATGAAATTTAAATGCCATTTAGTTTTGCTTTCTACAGAGTTTTAATGTTGATGGACGAGCTTCATAATTTGGGAGTTTTTATTACGACACATCTTTTCTATGACATTTATTCACATTTGATCAAATTTGAATGAGGGAGAGACGAACATAGAAATCTTAATTTAAATGAAAACCTTAATTTTTATCAACTTTTACTTCCATTTAAATTATGATTATGTTTTCTTCTTTTGCTCATTAACAATCATTTTCACAAAATCATTTGGTAGGTTTAATTAATTAAATTATTTTTTTACTTTGCATCTCATTTCAAAATAAAAATAAAATAATAATAATAAAAAGAATTATCTATCATTTGTTTGATTTTGTGAAAACCAAAAATTAATATTTTTCTCCTCTCCATCAACTTGATGTAGCATCTCGCTCTGGCACACTGAGCAAACTTATTCTTTGAGGACACTTGCTCGCAAGTGATCCGGATTATTATGCTATTAAAACTTTTGATTTTGGTTATGATGCGTTATGGGTTGATGACATGTTGTTTTACCACTTTGACATAGACATGTGCTATTGACTTGGTTTTACTGAGGGTGCAGGATTTTGGACCTCGAGGATGCAGAGGCATCGATGGAACCCCTTGGACTCCAGATCGAGTCAAGGAATGTACCATTGGGGTTTGATTGTTTTTACTATGATATTAGCACATCTGATTAGATGATATGATATGGATATATTGTGACATGATTTATTGATGATGCAGGCTGACGATAGCTTGTCGACCAGACTCACATGTGGAGTAAAGGGGTCACACATGACTACCAAAGATGTTGAGGGAGGGGTGTGGACATCAGCCCTGCCATATCCTACTAGCGTTCTTACCATGGCTCAAACTGTAGGTTAACGATTACCTAGTTCGAGAGGACCCACGATGTCGTGAGGGCAGACTGCGATAGTCGCTCACGATAATTCTAAGGGGCGCGCAATAAGGCACGAGACTTATTCCTTAGAGGCCCTTAGTATCCCACAAGTTCACCTGGCAGAGTTTTGACTCTAGGGGTTTTTTATGTCTACCAAGTCAGTCAAGAGGCGAGAGGCACCCTTGGAGCACGTATTGCGTCCTGAAGGGAACGCCGCGCAAGGGAACAAATGAGGCGAGTGGCACCCTTGGAGCACCTAGTGCGTCCTAAAGGGAACGTCGCGTTGTTGATGATAGAGGAATGAACCTAGATGGCCTTAGGACGAATAACGTGTTAATTATTTTTAAAACAATTTCCCCTAATTAAATGTTGCCCAGTACAAAATTTAAGGTCTAAGTCTAAATTATGCTAGTGGTAAAATTTTGTCTTTCTATAAAAAAAACAATAATAATAAAAATAAAAACAACTTAAATAATAATAATGTTCTTCGTTAAATCTTGTAACATGAAGGGAGCAAGAAATTTAATTTATTCAAAAAAAACAAAATCTGATGAAATAAAATTTAAAAAGGGGAATTAATTGTTTTATTACTTTTGATAATTTAAATTATATAATTAAATGATAAAAGGGAAAAAGGGTTAAATTCCACACCTGCCTTTTTGAGTTCTAATTAAAAAGNNNATTAAAAAGGGGAAAGAGGGAAAATCTAAAATTTTAGGAAACTAGGAAAAGAGGTAAACATAAAAAGGGGAACTTAAGGGAAAAAGTGGAAGGTAAAACTTAGCAAAGCATCTACCATTTAAGAGCTTTCTAATTTAAACTAAACTAGCAATTTAATAAAAAGGAAAGTTGTTAAAACCTGTAAGAGAATTTGGGGACACCTAGGAGTGATTCTAGGAGTAAATCTAGGTGGGTGAGGGAAATAAAGACAATTAATTAATTAAAGAAGTTAATTTATGGAGGAAGGAAGGGGATGGGTGACACTTGTACGAGGAGGAATTTTTAGGAAATTAATTGTAAAAACTTAACTAAAAGAGAATTTTTGGAAGGTAAGGAACCACATAACTCTATATAATGAATGAAGGTGATGGAGGTTGGAGGATCTTCTGTTTGCATAACATTACGCTACAGAAATATCTACTTGACTGATTTAACTTGTGGGAGTTGGGATACCCAACTCGATAAGGAGTGGTAGCTCAGCCTTGCGAGGCGAGCTGGGAGCTAGTCGAAATCTCTGGATAGTGAGTGTGTGGCCCCTTTGCGGCTCGGGGGGCTAAGGGGGAAGAGGAGTACCCCTAGCATTGGCTGGGAGGTACCGGTGAAGTCTCGATGGTCAGCGAGCGAGAGTTGCATAGAGTGTGCGGGACATCATTCAGAGTAGGTGATCAGGCAACTGTACGCTCTCTTCATTTTGTATGGTAGAATGTATTAGGACTTATGCTTGGATATGCTTATTTAATGGAGAAGTAAACTTATGTTTTTTAAATTGATGATTGAATGTTTTCTTAGACTAGCTCGATGGTTTTTGTCTCCCATGGTTGTCATTTTCCTGCCTGTCTTGACCACCTGGTTGTGATTGATTGTGTCCTTCATGGTTGCTTAAATTTCATCCCTAGCTCGCCAATCCTCGCCTGAGCAGTCAGCCAAGAGCCTGATCTATGGTCATCGCCTTAGCATTAAAGAACCTACGGATCTCAACGCCATGCTTTTCTGTGTGAGAATGATGAAGCGAAGGATGAACCCATCCGTCGTCTACCTCCATTATTTCCTTGAATGATGGTTGCCTTTCGCCCTGATGCGTTTCTTTAACCCTACAGAATTTGATTGTTGGCAAATTTTTTCTATAAACTTAGCATGTTTATATCTAGTTGATATCTCATTTTTACTTCATGTTTTATCTCGCTGGACATTCCTGCGTTTTTACATTCTTGACTGTGTTTTTATGCATGCATGGATAAACTTACTCTGCATTTATGAATTGATGAACAATATAACTCTACGTTGGACGCATAGATGAACAACTTAACTTTGCGTTATTGAGCATTGATGGATACATCTATCTCTGCGTTTTATATTGATGGATAATTTGGCTTGCGCTTGTAATTATGTTTGCCAACAATTAACCATTCTCTGTAGTATAATGTAGTTAGTGGGTGAATTTATACACTGGTCTACAGATGGCATTTTCCTTTTAAGAATTACCTTAGAAAATTGTTTTATTGATGGTTAGTATCTCTGTGATATCACTGTGTAGACCAACGTTCCTCAGCATATACCTGCATGGTTCATCACTAAAATTAAGGCGTTCTTTATCACTGTGTACAACGTGTCTTCTCACTGAGTTTAACGAGTTTTCATCAGCGTGTTTCTCCACTGAATTTACCTTGTATTGATCACTGAATCTAAAGCATTTGTTATTACTAAAATTACAATGTTTTTTTTTTCCCAGTAGTGGCAACGATTAACATATTACAGTAAATGATTGCTCCAGCAATTACCACAAATTTGTCTTATTCCAGGGGATAGAATGGCTCCTGTTGATTTCTGTGATTTGTGACATGTATAACTCAGTTATGCCCCCATGTTTGTATAGTGTATAGTGTGGGAAAACTTGACTGGAATGGTCGAGGGTAAGGATGGTCATGGCTCTGCGATTGGGCATGTCCTCCATTACTTTATGCACCTCAAATTACTACCTTGTGATCCGGATGTCTAACCCTATGCTCCAAAATTATGACCATGTCCTGTTCTTTACTTGAAAATGTTGAATTTTCCTTGATAATTATGGATGATACCCTGGTAGTCATATTACACTCCAGTGCCATTTATTTCTGAACCTTAAACATTTATACAACCGTACCCACCTATGCATCTTACCAATTTTGGATAGAATCTACACACCTGTGTGTCTTTCCTTTTTGAGATTTATTGCTTTATAACAGTGATCCAGGTTGATATTGGTGGCCACCCACCTTTTCCGACTGGCTCAAAATAGTTTTCTGGCAATTTTGG